>LZPO01027485.1:0-27387 GCA_001675575.1 Neotoma lepida | reverse complement strand
TGCAGCTTCTTTTGCTTGAACTTCATGTCCCTTGGGAGTCACTGTGAAGCAAGATGGGGTTTTCTAGCTTGTTCCTGGGCAAGAATGAGAAAGGGTCCCCTCCTTTCTAGAACGTAAAGCAAACCCGAGAGGGGTGTCATATTAGCAAGTGCCCTGGACATTTTTTTTTTTTACCAGATGCATCTTCAGAGTGTGCTAGCAGGTCCTGATCACTCGGTCTAGGATCCCTGCTTACCTGTGAACTCTTATATCAAGGCTCTATGGCAGACCTTGCATACCAGTCATTTGAAATGTATAGGATCTCAACTTCAGCCTCATCCCCCTCCCCAAGGGCAAGTCACCCAGGCATTTGAATACGGATCCTTGCTCATTGTCGGTGTCGAGCCCCAGGAACTGAAACAGGATACTTTTGTGTCTCTTTTCTTCTGTTCAGAAACTCCAACCAACCCTTCTGCAACTGACCTATCATTGGCTTTAAACACTGTAAATGTTAGTACCACTCTGACTTCTCTGAATAAAAATGATGCATAAATAATTAAGTAANAAATGAAACAGATAGGTAGACCATTGCATGTACTTATACACATAAACGCTGGCCTTGTCACTTTGTGGTCCAGAGTTATAAACTGTGCCAGATGTGGTCATCATTATGTATCTGGGCACCAAGGTGTGTTCTTGGTCACTCTAGTTTCTCTAGGAATTGGCTGGGGCTCTGGTTAGCATATGATCTCCTTAGCCTACCCCAGACCTCCTGAGTGGAAATGTTAGGTTGTAGAGACTCACGCCAACAGGTCTAGAATTTGCTTGCTTTAAAATCTCTGTTTGGGGTGGGGGAGGAGGAGTCNTGGAAGTAGGGGGTGGCTCAGCTGTCCAAGTACAAGCCGTAAACATGAGAATAGAGTTCAGGTCTCAATAATTAACNTAAATGCTGGTAGTGCACCTATAATTCCAGCACTTAGGAGGTGGGCACAGAGCTAGACCATCTTTGTAGGGGAGATGCACCTTCAATGGAGAGACACTGCCTCAATGAATACAGTGAGGGAGTGATCAAGGATGACCCCTGACATGGACCTTGGACTTCCACATATAAGCACAAAGCCACAGGTCATGGGGACATCACACATCCCATATGCCAGTCTTCATATTTTGGGCTCTGCTTCTCTGAGACAGTGAACAGCTTGAGGCTAGGCTGACATCTCCAGTCNGGGTACTGGGTGTGACGAACACTCAGTACTGGTTCCCATATACAAGTTCAGGAAAGCATCCTGTTTGACAGTGATCTGTGGGGTCAAGAGAAGGACAGTTTAGATCCTAGACATGGTTTACTCAGGTGAACTAGATCTATGTAGTTCTCTTGAGTGCCTGTCTGCACAAGAAGTGTCCTGGTTATTTCAGAAGGCAAGGCAGGTCAATGAAATAAGGATCACTTTAGAGATCCCTAAGGAAAGAGCTGTTGCTACCCGATGGCAGGTAGCCCANCATGAAGATGGTNTTGATTTGGTCTCTGTTACTGTAACAAAATACCCTGGACTGGGTAATTTATAAAGAAAAGAGGTTTATTTTGGTTCATGGTTCTTGAAGTCCAAGAACATGCCAGCTTGGACTTGGTTTCTGGTGAGGGCCTCTTTCAGCTTCAACTAACTCATGGTGGAAAGCAGTAGTAGGAAGTATATGCAAAGATGAGGGCAGGGGGTATCTGCTTCATAGCAGCCTACTCTCGTGAGAACTAACCCATTTCCATAAGAACTGACCCAGTCTCTTAAGAAGGCAATTAATCTCCCTTCAAGGGTCTACCNTCACTCCCCAATAGTCACATTGTAACTTCAGTATGAGTTAGCAGGGACAAATGCTTAACTGTAGCAAGTACCCTGGTATTTGGCCATTTGGGAGAGAACCATAGCAGGGTGGATGGCTCCTGCAAGATCCTGAGTGTTGTTCTCTGGGGTGGGGTTGTCTGTCCACGGCCCAGGTTCTCAGAGCCAGATCCCAGCCATACCCTGGAGGAGCGGGTGGCACACTGGTACTTCAGCCAGCTGGATAGCAACAACAGTGATGACATTAACAAGCGGGAGATGAAGCCNTTCAAGCGCTATGTCAAGAAGAAAGCCAAGCCCAAGAAATGTGCCCGGCGTTTCACTGACTACTGTGACCTGAACAAGGACAAGGTCATCTCACTGCCCGAGCTGAAGGGCTGCCTGGGTGTTAGCAAAGAAGGTGAGTTCCACCCTCGTGTGCCTGGCCTCTTAATACCTGCCCGACCCAGGGACAGGGACCAAGGGCTGTCCTGAGGGATGAGGTCCTAGCCATCCATGTATTCACTGGCTGTTTACTGGGAGTGGGCTGTGCTTCAGGGCTAGCTGCCTGCTGCAGCTGTGGAATTACTGATAAGGTCCCTATTCTTACACAGTCTACTGAGGAGACATAATAGTTATTCACATACTCCGTGATTAGTACTATGAGAGTGTATTAGTTAGGCAGGCCAGACTGCAGAAAGTAACAAATAGACTCTCATACATCATAGCTCAACTTAGCAAAAATTGCTTATCTTTTATCTTGTCCATGGAGTAGGGCAGCATAGTTCTAGACTCTCTCTCTCTCTCTCTCTCTCTCCCCCCCCCTCTCTCTCTGTGTGTGTGTGTGTGTGTGTGTGTGTGTGTGTGTGTGTGTGCATGTGTTGTATGTGGTATGTATCTGTAGGAGATAGAACAAGAACAGGGACTGTTCTACATACCTCAAGGAATCAAACTGAAAAGGATCCTGCTGCCTTCATCAATGGGCCTTTAGGGTTACTGTGTTGGTCTGATTTCTTCCCATCCATCATATAGCGTAAGCCTGGGCATGTGAGGTATCATCTGGGACAGTCTTATAAGTGATCCANATGTAATTTCTCATAGTTCACGGACTAGAANTCTGTCACTGGGCTATAGCAACCATAGGGAGAGTGACAAGAGGCAAGGTAAGACTAGAGAACTCTTCACTGAAGTGAGGAACCACTGGATTAGGAAGGTCACATTTGAAAGAGACTGCCCAGTGCTCATCCCAGGCCTACCCAGGGACACTTGGAACTGAGTGAGGATTGTTGAGTCCTGACCCTGTCCCACTGCATCGANTTTGCTTGCAGCACCCAAAGCCAAGGGAAGGTCCAGTGTATTGACTTGGTCCACTGAACTCAGGGAGCCTCCCCCCTGGAACTTTGCCAGGCACCAGGTGTCTGCNAGTCCAGCTGATACACAGGACCTGCAGGAAGCATCCAGAGGAAGCTGTGGACTGGGATGCAGGATTTAAGGATTACTGCTCATCTGGATGCTCCTCCAACCCCAATTCAGCCAGAAGCAGACTATAGATTTGAGTCATCTGAACAGTTTTTTCTCAGAGACCCCTGGGGTGCTTCCTGCTTCTTGCCCAACCTACCTTCCTGACCCTCCTACTCCCACCCCCACATTTCAAAGGTGGCTGGAGTGCCTGTGTCTGCACATATGATTGTGACATATCTGCATGCATCTGTAATTTGCACGTGTCTCTCTGGCATNTCTCTGTGAACATGCCTGCATAGATACCTGCCCAAGAGCATCTCTAGCTGTGTGCGTACACATGTGTGCATGTCTGTGCCTATCTTTAAAAGTTATTATTTTTTGTGTATATGAGTATTTCCTTCCATATATGCACGTGCCTGGTGCCTGCAGAGGCCAGAAGAGAACTCTTTGGAACTGGAATTACAGACAGTTGTGAGCCACCATGTGGATGCTGGGAACTGAATCTGGATTCTCTTGCAAGAGCAGCAAGTGTTCTTAAGGGCTGAGCCATCTCTTCAGCCCTTTATGCCCTATTTAAAATATGTCTATGTATGAGCAATTATACATGCTCTCTCTCTCTCTCTCNCNNTGTGTGTGTGTGTGTATGTGTGTGTGTGTGTGTGTGTGTGTGTGATGGAGTGGGGTGAAGCAGAGCATTGGGATAGGAGGAAGAGGTGGGTGTAGAGTTACCATTAATGTTGGGGTGGGGAGCTGTGTAGATAGAAAGCCCACAGAGAGCACAGTGGGATTCCTCTNTCCCTTCNATTCCTCCACACAGCACAGTACACACTGCTGCTAGGAGTTTAGAGCCCNGTGGCTTCTGTTGCTCTGCATTAGGACAGTCTGAACNAGGCAGAGGGGCAGTGATTTGCACTCACAAGGCAGCCATGTTGCCAGTACTTGGCTCACCCATAGGACTTNGANGTCTAGCTTCTGTGCCCTCCATGAAAAGGACCCCAGAGTGAAGAGAATGTCTCTTGGGAGCAGGCCAGCCTCGTCTGGACCAGTCAAGAGTGGCCAGAGAGAAATCCAGGGCAGTGGGATACAGATGTAGCCTTGGGGCTCTGTGAGCAGAGGTNCAGTGCCCTGACAAGGAAGCCAGTGGTCAGGCATATGGTGCTAGCAGGAGAACGGAGGATGATGGGGAAGGCCGTGGAGGAGCAAGGAGCCCTGTCTAGACAGAAGTAAGGATATAAGCATGAGCAGAGGCCCTGAAGTCAGGTGGACCTGACTCTTAAACTCCAGCTCTGTCAATTCTAGCTCTGTAATTTGACAAGGTACCTCACCGCTCTGGACTTCAGTTTCCTTCTCTGTCAAACGGAGGTAGCAGTACCTACCTTGGATATTTGATACAAGAAGTTAACAAGATAGTGCTGTTGAAGGGTGGGGCAGAGTCTGTGTGCAGAGAACACACAGGAGCTACCAGTTGCAGAGGAATCTACCCANGGGCCACAGGTGCTGCTGGCAGCCCCATAGCCTCCCTCTGCTCTGAGGCGGGACAAAGCCTCTTGGCTGGATCATATGTGGGAGCTCAGGCACAGGTCATCTGGTATTGTGTGGTGCCCTCTGGTGGCTCCAGAGGGGCTTGCCTGCCAGGTGGGGGCCGAGGGTGAGTGGGGAGATGTGGGATGTGAGGAGTGCAGTTTTGGGTTTGAAGGACCAGAATTTTGGAGATGCCACATGAACACAGCTTCTTTTACCTTCTCACCGGAGAGCTGAATCCCCTGCCCAGCATGGCAAAACCTGCTGACGTTTGGAAGCCTCGGCTCCTTTATTAACTGGTCCTTTCCAACTCATAGAAGACATTTATCAGGATTATTTGTTGCTAGCCTGTCAAGCAAGCAGCATGAGGACTAGGGTCTTGGTGGCTCAGAAGCACCAGCTGTCCCTTGGGCTCAAGCTTCCCTTCTCCCTCTGAGGGTCTAGAACATGGGTCCAGCGATTGATAACCAGNACTGACTGGGTTTGCTTCTTCCTCCCATGAATGTTGGGCCATCCCGGTTTCTCAGGCTCATTAAATGGGGATAATTTTATTCCTTTTTTAAAAATATGCTGAGGTACAGCGATGTGCTCCTGGCTTTCCATTTTGTTTTCTGGATCTCGACTGATGAAGTAGGGCCAGAACTGCCTTAGGCCCCCTCTTTCTATGTACAGACCTCTGTGTTTACCCCTGAGAGCAGCAGCTGCCGAGTGGAGCAGAGTAAATATGGACTCTGAGGTCATGCAGCCTGGATATGCTTTTCCCCACCTGCCTGCCTTTGGTCTGCTCTTCTTACTGTCCTGGATTTGTGACCTCATCTGCAAACTTGGATGTACCAACATCTACCCTTATTTTGTCTCTCTTGGGTCTTAAGAAATGTTGGGAGATGCTGAGCTGTGAGATCATAAGATCTAGAGATAAGCTCAGGCTCAGCAGGGCTGAATCCCCAAACCTCCATGAATTCATCTGATCCTTGGGGCAATCCTGCATGGNAGTCAGAGTAGAAGCAGCATAAGTGTTATCCTAATTTCATCTTTTGGTCCCGTCCTGTGAAGTCCAGAGGCATGCTCAAAGACACAGGAAACTGGCCTAGCTCCAAGTAGGTTCCTTCTTTGGGAGATCAGGTCTTGAAGGAACACCATGGCCAGCTTGCTGAGCTGCTTGGCAGCCTATGCACAGGACTGGGTGCTAACAGACCGGGTCTTGGACCTAGTGTANGTCACTCTGANCCTTTGCCACCAGAATTGGCAAGTGATAGTACAGGACCCAAAGAACCAAAACCAAGAAAGTTATGGCAATAGCCACTAAAACCCTTCTTAGCCAATAGCTGAGGGGATTCCAAAGAGGCATCCCAAGTGGGGTCNAATACCACAGTGGGAAAAGGAAAGTGAAGAAGAACTGTTTATTCTGTCTTCTGTTGGTGTCTGCCAATAAGTTCAAGGTCAGCCCAGACTACAGAGAGAAAGGCTGCTACAACAAAAACAATGACAATGACAATAGGAGTAGCAGCAATAAACCAGAGAGACACCCTAGCTTGACCTATAGAAAAGAGACTGTTTAAAGGGGTTAGTGGACAATAACCAGGCAGCACACGGCAATAAGTACCCACAGAACAGGAAGCCCAGCCATGCCACTCCAGCTTCCTCCCACTCCCATCATTTCTGAAGGCAGAGGGGACAGGGACTCAGATACAAGCTCTGCCAGCTCTCTGGGTCAAGGCTCTCCCATGTCATATGTTCCTATTTGTTGCAGGTGGTAGCCTTGGCAGCTTCCCCCAGGGAAAACGAGCAGGCACAAACCCGTTCAGTAAGTTGCCTTCTTTCCGGCCCCTCCCCTTTTCTTCTGTGGACACCCTGCTGAAGCTGTGGCAGCACAGCAGCAAAGCAGTTGGCCAGATCACTTAAGGGGCCACACTTGGCATCTGGTGGGGGCATAAGAGGAAGATGGCACCAGCACTAAAAAGATTCTGTCACCCCCACCTGTTGCAGACACCTGCTGTTTCCTCCAGGCTGAGGTAGTGTGATCTGGTCAGAACACACCCTCATCATGTGCTTGTTTGGCAGAGTCAAGGTTTTTTACAATTCCGAACTGACTCCAGATACTGTGAGCTGACNTGCATGGCAGAACACTTAGGCAGCCTGTGCCCCACCTAGTCCATATCCAGCAGGCGAAGGCTGTCGTCATGCTGAAACTCATTTAGGTAGCTGAATTTTTCATATACCCGGCTTATATCACTTTTCTTTCTGCACTCTCCTTTTCCCTCCTAGTTGGACGCCTTGTCTAAGGAGCAGAAAATCAAAGGGCCAGTGGAGAGTCCAAGGAGACAGGACCAACCATCAGACACCCAACCTTCAGTGCTGCCCACGCCCAGCCACAGCCCATGTAACATAAGTGATGCCCNCCATCTTTGCACTTTTAATAACTCTTACGTGTGTGTTTTGTTTTTGNTTTCATTTGTAAACACCAGTTATCTAATACTGCAGCGGGAACAGGAAAGGGAAGAAAAGCTGTTTATTCTCTCTTTTATTGTTAAGTTTTTGGATCTGCTACTGACAACTTTTAGGTTATTGGGGAGGGGGGTGTTATTGGGATTGAGAGGAAAGAGATTTATATACTGTATATAAATATATATGTAAATTGTATAGTTCTTTTGTACAGGCATTGGCATTACTATTTGTCTCCTCCCTGCCCTCTCCTTCCTCTGGACTCACTGGTCCAGCCTCCTCAGACTGTATCCTTAGCTTACCTGGGTTTCATTAAGATGGACTCTGTGTGAGAATAGATGGACTCTGTGCTTGTGTTGCAGACACCATCAGCTCTCTTCTGGTGGAAGAGTGTACTGCTCCATGCCATTAGCTGTCAAAGTCTATCAGTTGACCGTAGGTTGGGTATGAGTGGAGCCCAGCTCATGTGATGGCCAGCACGGACTCCAAAATTCTCCAGTGGCCCACATGCCCCTACTAGCCAGATCCCTTGGCAGTCTAGGGTAAATACCTGAGCAAATTATGCTTGAAGGGGTTGAATTGGCCTGGCCTACTTTAAACATTTCCACTCATGTTTGGCACTGGAGGGGATACACCAAGCATGTGAAAAAAGCCAGCAGGGCGCTCCTTCAGCAAGGGTTTGACATCTGACAAAATGGTGAAGATGACAGGCCTGTGCCAGTCCTTCTGCAAACCCATAGGAGAGGCTCCACAAGCATCTCTCCCCCAACACTAGCGTCAGACTGGGTTTTACTTCCGTGCTCTCCCTCTGTCTCTCACCCTCATCCTCACCTTGTTGATCAATGCTGGAGTTGGTCCTCTGATTCCTTCAACTTTCCTCATGGACTTCCGGACCTANGGACCAATTCTAGAAGTAAAATTCATGTGGTGTCCCTTACTTCTGCTTCCCCAGGAGGAAGAGGAATAATAATCCAGCTACAGGGGAATCTAGGCTTTTGCACAGGGTGCTACCGGGATTGCAGAGTGGCTATCCCGGCCTTCAGGACAGATAAGCAGCTTCTTCTGTCTAGGTGCCATGCTGATTCAGGTGGCCTTCAGTCAGAGCAGCAAGTGACACTTAGCAGCTCTTTCCACCGTCAGCCATGGTGGCAGTGAGAGAGGTCAGGAGCTCAGGGCTGGTGCTTTCACTGGCTTGCTCTTGGCAATCTGGCCTTGTCTGGTATTCTATCTCAGTATCCCAGAAGTGTATCCTTATTCTATCCTGGGTCTGGAAGGCACTGGCCTCATACNTGCTGCCCAGGTGTGTGGGGAACACAGCCTTCTTGGGACTTGATTTGATGAAGTGTTAGTTACAGAAGATTCTTGCTATTCTGCAGAAAGTCACACATGTTTTCCCATGATGACCAGTGACCCTTTCTTGGAACCTTGATCAAAACAAAGCAAAACAAAACAACAACAAAAAAAACCCACAGTATACTGGAGCCAGATGGCCCTCACAGCAGACTCCAGCCCCGTTTCCCGGCCTGAAGGAAACACGTGCACAGAGAAACCACCTCCGTGTAGGAGTTCAGAATCTGCCCAGCCATCTTCTCTCTCACAGATGGGTGCAGGCTATGCTGTGTGGGTTTCCCTTGGGAGGGAGGGAGCAAGGGAAAGTGTTTGTAGCTTGTTTTATAAAAAATAAAAATGAGTAAACTTTGGCAGCTGGTGCCTCTTTCTTTGTGTGGCCTCCTCTGAAGGAAAAGCCCCGTTTCCTAGGAGGTTTCCTCATGTTCCTGGCCTAGGTGCTCAAGTCTGATTCTGCAAAGTCTAGGTTGCTCTTAGTGGGATGCCAGCAGGGAACACAGTGGCCTCGGGGTGGTGTGTACTCTCTGTGAAGATGCCCCTGGTCCTCTTGGCCCTTGCCTGCCAGTGTGCATGCTTTAATTCTCGCTCTTACCTTCACCCTTGCAGATGCCCCAAAGTATCCCCATTCCGGGGTCTTTCCCTTAAACCACAATGGAATGTAGCTGGCGGAGCTTTGAGGGCAGAACCCCAGATAAGCTTGTTCTGTGGCTTCAGTCTGGTGAGTGTGGCTGTGTTGGTCATGATCTGGACCCTGGGCTGGAATTCAGGTGGAAAGCTGAAGCTCGGTGGGGTTTGCGCAGTCCAGATCTCAGTTCTGTGTGGCACACATATGTGAGGCTGCTGGGGAACTCTGCAAGGCTTTGGGATAGGGGTTGATGATGTGCCCAGGGCCGGGATAGGGGTCACATGCCTGGGTCTCCTGTGAGCAGTATTATTTACTTTAATTTTCTGCCCATGCAAGGCTGTCCTTGAAAACAACCTTTGTAATTACCTACTTGGATAGCTTTCCCAGATTCTTTCNGACCTTTGTCCTCTGTGGGTACACAGAAGATGATTTCCTTTGCACCCACCGCTCCAAACTTTTCTCCTGCTAGACTTCCCTGGAAAAGNATCTGAGCCCTTGACTGGTCACACAGTCCCTCATCATCTGGGACCCCTATCCAGTTCCTCTCCAGGTTCAGGGGAGTGGGAATAGCTGGTTTGCTGTAGACTTATATACCCAGATGCTGTGTCTGCTGTGTCACGTGCACTCTCATGGGTAATAACATAACTCGGTGACTCAGGCAGGATTGTTCCAGGTCCTAAGTGTGGATTCAGGTATAAGGGGAACAAAGTGATGGAAAGGCCTGGGAAAGGTAGAGTAGGTGTCGTCTTCAGCCTTCAGATTTTCTGACTCCAGACACTGAGCACTGCTGGTTCCCTCACTGCTTCCTGGGGGCATCAGAGCAGCAGCTTCTGCTTCCTGTATTACTTGGGCCTGGGCTGCATCAGTGGGAGTTCATTTTCACTCTGAGCAGTTAAAGGTTTTACTAAAAGCCACTATTATGCAGAGGACTGCCACAGGCTTCAGACAAGTGAGGCCAGCACTTCCCATGCAGGAATCCTTGGAGGATTCAGAGTTGACCCGACCTCCAGCTGAGAGCCAGCCTGGGGTAGAAAGGGGCAGGTCTGAGCTTACATTTGACAGCAGGGTGGACGCTCACCCCACCCCCTGCTCCTCTGCTTTCACCAAGACAGCTGCGTCCAGAGTCAAGGAGAAGGTACAAGATAAGTCCATTCTGTTTTTGTCTCACCTCAGGGCTCATGCTCCATGTCCACAAGGAGGGAACACTGGAGATGTGATCAGCAGAAAGGTCTTGAGGTTGCTGAGGCTGGCCAATTTTTCAGGACCACTGAGTGCTGACAGAGGATGAGGTTCCAGGTCCCAGGGGTCCCCAGAGATAATCCCTGCTTCCCAAGGGGGTTGAACCTGATAGCCCTAATACCTTTGTAGAAAGATGGATGGATGGATGGATGGATGGATGGATGGATGGATAGATAGACAGACAGAGACATACAAAAATCAAAACAACAAACAATTCAGAGAGAGAGCTAAATTAGGTTTCTGGCCATTTATTCCCAAAGTTTCTAACTGACCTGCAAGACCAAAGATACGCCATTAAGGAGGTTCAAGTCTTTCCTATGAACTTTTCTTGCTGCACAAGTGGGCACAGGGAAAGTTAGATCTTCAGGAAGTACCACCAAGCCCTTCAACCCTTCAGCATGGATTTGTTACTCTTCTGTGATTTTCATGACATGCTAAGAAGGCCCTAACCTTGGGTACAATCCTGTCTACTACTAACTTTCTCTTGCTGAGTATGCCAGCCATGTGTCTCTTGCCACTTCTTGCCAGCATAGGGTAGATCAATCTGAATGATACTTGTGCTTGCCACTTCCACCTCTCACAGCCACCTTAACAACGCAGTCTCAACACTCTGCTTTGCTCTTAATAGAACAGATTCCACCAAAGCCCTTTTGCCCATGTCCTCTTAAATGGACTATTGATCCTAGTTAATGGTTGATGATCCTGCATGTGGTAAGCCAGGCATGTCCCCAAACTCAAGGCCATCCTTGAATAATCTATACACTTGATAGAAAGGTATGCTGCACACTAGGGCATAGCCTATCTGCAAGGTGGAGGACAGTTATCAGGCTGCTAATATGACTCAGTCAGGAGACACCAGGATGAGCTGCAATAACATACACACCTCATGACTTCTGTGGTTAAAACACAAGGGATAACCTAGACCTAGTGTCAGATGGGACACTTCTTTATATTGTCCTCACACAGGGAACTTCGTGATAGTGGAAGCAGAGAAAGAGGAATATGGTAAATTACACTCTGCTTCCTATGCAGAAGTGACATTTATCATTGATTTAGTTTGCTTTCTATTGCTTTGATAAAAACCATGCTCAAAACCAGCCTGGGGAAGAAAGAGTTTATTTGGATCACATGTTCCAATTACAGTCACTGAGGGAATTGGGGGCAAAAACTCAAGCAGGGGAAGAGACAGAAACCACCGAGGAACACTACTACTGGCTCGATTCCCCTGGCTTGCTCAACTGCTTTTTTTATACAACCCAGGACCACCTGCTCAGAGGTGGTACTGCTCACAGTGGGCTTGGCCCTCTTAAATCAATCATCAGTCAAGAAAATGCTCCCACGGACTTGCCAATCTGGTGGACACAATTACTCAGTTGAAATTCCCTCTGCCCAGATATGTTCTAGGTTTGTGTCAAGTTGACAAAAACTAACCCTCGCAGTCACATTGCTCATGTTCCAGTGACTAAAGAAAATCACACGACCCCACCCAACTCCACAGCAGTGAAGAAATAGAATCAGGAGTATCTAGTAAAAACTCTGCTATTACAATGTAGATTATCCTAGTGTGGTTTTAAATGTGCAGCGTTTACATTGTCTGAGAATAAAGCGACTTGCTTATCCCATTTTGCACAATGCATTTTGCCCATGACTTCTGACAGGTTTAGCATGTTCATGACAACTACCATTTTTTCCTCTGAGCAAATGGAAAGGTGAGAGCGCACGTCCTTTCTGTGAGGATTCGGCACCCCCCAGAGGCTGTCTCTCAGGCCCTGTAGGAACCCTGCCACCCTCATAGTGTGGGCAGGAAAGAGAAGTTGGAGCGGGTGGGCATGCTCAGCTAACACTGGAGGAGAATAGTTGGCTGAAGGATCCAAAGCCCTGTGTTATGCATGTGAGACTTCTGTGTCTTCTGTCGTCATTGGTTTGATCCTCACCCAGTTGAGTCACCTTCCATTGTGTAGTNGGTTCCTTAATGATGGCCGAGGTTGTCCCCATGATGTTCTGGTCACTTCAATTACTGACAAGCTCAGATCTAATCAGTCATACAACTCAACATCCAACTTGCTTCAGATTCTCCTCCCCTCCAAGCCCCAGCACAGTGTTCTCGTCCATGACTGCTAGGGAAACAGTGGAGCTACAGCCTGGCTCCAGGCCAGTCGCTCTTCTGCTTCATAATTCTTTGTGATGGAGTCAGGAGGAGGAAAAGGAAGAGAAACCATGAGGGTCTATGCCCAGGGTAGCCCTCTGCATTCATTGTAGCTGTCTTAGTTAGGGTTTCTATTGCTGTGAAAAGACACCATGACCACGGCAACTCTCATAAAGGAAAAACATTTAATTGTTTTTTAAACAGTTTCAGAGATTTAACAGTTAACATTTAACAGTTTCAGAGGTTTAGTCGATTATCATCATGGTGAGACATGGTGGCGTGCAGACAGACATGGTGCTGGAGAAGTAGCTGAGAGTTCCACATCTTGACTTGCAGGAAGTGGTCTATCTCACTAGGTGTGGCTTGAGCATATAGGAGACCTCAAANCCCTCCTCCACAGTGACACACTTCCTCCAACAAGACCACACCCCCTAATAGTGCTACTCCCTTCGGGGAGCCATTTTCTTTCAAACCACCACATAGCTACTTCTCAATTTAACGATAGCTTTCCTTCCCCATTGTGCAGGCTGGCCTCATTGGTATGGGCAGTTCAGCTTTGGTGTGACCTCTTTCATATTTTCCCACACGAATATACCCCATGTCAGCTTTGATCTCGAGCCCCTGCTTCTGATTTCCTACTGAGACTGTAGCTGTACCAGGCTCTTCTGGGTTGTCCATTCACCAGTGGGACCCTTACCCATCAAAGCCCTGTCAAATACTGGGAATGCAGGCTGATCTTTAGCTCCTTCCTGTCTTGGTTCCTCATCTCCCCTCCCTGCTCAGTGTATAGATGAAGCTGATCACCAAATCTGCTGCATGTGGGAGGTGGTGGTGGTGGTGGTGGTGGTAGGGAGTACATTGGGGGTACAAGCCAATCTTGTAGCTGTTACTATGTATGTGAAGAGCTTTTAAAGAATTTCTCCCATAGCTCTGGAGATGACTGGGGATGTAGATCAAGACTGAGTGGCAGTATGACTACAATACTCAGCTCCATTAGGAGTTGTAAGGATATTGGTGTAAACTACCCATGCAGACCTGGGTACCTTACCCAACAAGCTATATGCACAACAGCATCCCATCTTCAAATTGAAGAGATACGGAGAGAACAGCCTAATCAGGTCAAGAGTGCACCTATAGGCTGCATAAACAGTTGGCTAATATTCTCATGGTGACTGTACCCACAGCTATATTCCCTCTGTCTCAGATACTTTTTGGGAATTTATAAATGAGAAGAAAAAAAAAACCCCATAAGCTTAATTCAAGAATGCCTCTGTGCAGTGTGCTAGCCAGTATCATTTAGACCTGGACAATATCATACCCTAGCACTATTGGGGATGACCCTCTGTCCTGGCTAGTTTTATGTCAACTTGACACAAACTAGAGTCATATGCAAGAAGGGAACCTCATTTGAGAAAATGCCTCCATACAATTCAGCCTTAGGGCATTTTCTTAATTAGTGATTGGTTGAGGAGGGCCCAGGCCATTGTGGGTGGTGCTTTCCCTGGGCTGGTGGTCCTAGCAGGCTGAGGAAGCCATGGGGAGCAAGCCAGTCAGTAGTACTCCTCTATGGTCTCTGCATTAGCTCCTGCCTCCAGGTTCCCGCCCTGTTTGAGTTCCTGTCCTGACTTCCTTTAATGATGAACTACAATGTGAAAGTGTAAACCAAATAAACCCTTTCCTCTTGAACTTGCTTTTGGTCATGGTGTTTCACCTGAGCAATAGTAGCCCTAACTAGGATACCCTCAAAGACCNTGGTGGATGGAAATCCTCTCAGCGGACAGACCTTTAGACACCTACATGTCCACTTTGCCTTGAATTGTGGATCTAATTATGAACTCCTATTAATAGCTTGGTAAGTGGCTAAGCACTGTGGACTGGGTTTTTGTCCCTTCCAAAACACATATTGAAGCATAATCCTCAGAGTTATGTATCAATACTATCTGGAGTGGAGCCTCTGGGAATTGCTTGAAATTAGATATTAGCAAATGGTGGAAGCATCCATGAGTGTATTAGTGGTCTCATAAGAAGTAGAAAGGCAGGAGATAGTAGGTTTGTACTGTTTCACCATGTGATGCCCTGTGCACCTTAGGATTCTGCATAGTGTTTGCATCAGTGAGTTGGCTCCCATCAGTTATGGCCCTTTCTCCTTGGACTTCCCAGCCTCCATTAGTGGAAGACATTCTCTTATATTTATAAAATATCCAGTCTATGGCATTTAGTAACAGAAATAGAAAACAGACTAAAATATAAATAAATAGGGGAAGGTATGGAATGAGGTCCACAGTATGAATAATAGTGTCCCACATGAATGCCTACCAGAGAGCATCCATAATGGTCTGTGTTCTCAATAATCAGATGGACCACATGAGCCATGAACACTAGTTGGCCTCCTTCTTTAGCTACCTTGATACTTGTCCAATGTATCAAAGCAGCAGAGTTGGAGGCTGTACTTTCATCATAATGAAAGAATGAATAGCTACCACGCAGAATAGAAGCAACTGTAAAAAATTGTTTTTTTTTACATAAAAGCAAAGCAGTTGTAAAAAAGATGACAGAGTGACACCCAGTTCCCACTGAGCTAGAAGTTAGAAAGAACTTGAGACATAACCAGAAAGAACTAAGACTGAAAGCCAGAATCTAAATATTCTGAGGCACCAAAACAGTTGACGTTGGGTCAAGCCCTTTCCAAAAATTTTAGGAAGAATGACTCATCCTCTTTCTGAGTCCATAATGAATGAAGTGGCATCTGTATTCCAAAGAGACATCATGTACCTATATTCATTGCAAAATTAGTCACAATATCCAATTTCCAATTTTTGGATTATATCCAAATAAAGAAACAATCTAAGTGCATGTTGTTGAATAAAAGAATAAAGAAATTAGTGGACTATTACTGTGATAGTTATTGTCACTTGACACAACCTAGAATTCCCTGGGAAGAGAATATCCAAATTGTCTACATTGGGTTGTCCTGTGAGCATGTCTGTGAGGGATTGTCTTAGTTTCGTCAATTGACGTAGGAAGCTCCAGCCCACTGTAGGCAGTACTATTCCTTAGGTGGGGGCTCCTTAACTGTACAAAAATGGAAAAATCAGGCTGAGCGCAAACAAGCAAGCAAGTGAGTAAGTATTATGCATTAATTTCTTTCTGCTCTTGACTTTGGTTGTAATAAGGACTAGCTATTTGAAGTCCTGTCTTGACTTCTCCATGATGATGGACTGTAATCTGGAATTATAAACTAAATGAAACCCCCTTCTCCCTTAAGTTGCTTTCTGTAAGAGTATTTTGTCACAGCAACAGAAACAAAACAATTACTCGNCCTTAAAAAGAAGGAAATCTTGCTATGTACAATGTGGAGGAACTTCGAAGAAATTAGGCTAAGTGAAACAAGCTGAGCACAGAAAGACAAATGGCACATGATATCACTTAATACACGGAGCGTTACTAAAAAGTCAGATTAATGGAACAGAAAATTGGAAGAGTTCTATCAATGACTGGGGTTAGGGGCATGGGAAGATGCTGGTTAGAGGGTCCAAACTTGCAATTATGGCTGCATAGGTTCTGCAGACCCAAGGCATGGCATGATGACTATTGTTAATAGTGTATGGAACATAAACTTCAAATTCTGTAAAAGTAGAGCTGAAGCATTACTATCATACCAAAGAGTGGCTATATGAAGTGATGTACATACACATAAATTAAATGTTATAAATGTATATGCATATATNTGACATGTGTATGTGATATTAGTTNGATTGAAATAATTTCGTAGTGTATACACACATCAATATATGTAACACATATGCTTTATACGTAATTTTTATCTATATATTAAACTTCAACAAATGTAAAATAAAAATAAAAGAAGGAAGTTTTCTGTTTATTAGGAAAAGCTAAATTCACTTTTTATAGAGTTAGTTTTAGTCTCTCTTTTAGGGTTTGGGCTTTGTATAAGATCTGTCTCCACCAAAGTTCTTTTTTGCTTGATGAAGATTGAACCCAGGCCCTCACACATGCTAGGCACGTGCTCTATCACTGAGCTACGTGTAGCCGGTAAAACTCACAATGAGGCTTAACTCCTAAAATAACAGTGTTGAGGGAGTGCTGGCAGGACCTTTAAGAGCTAGTCAGGTTCTGGGTGCTCTGCCATGAAGACATCAGTGTGGTTCCTGTGGTAGTTTTGGAGAAAACAGGTTGTTATAATGTGAGTCAGTTCTTTGGTTCCCTTTGTCCCCACACATACCCATTTGTTTCTTAGCCGTGTTGTGACACACAATAAGTCCCTCAGAAGAAGCTAAGCAAGTGCCAACACCGTGGTCTTGAACCAATAGAAACGTAAGCTAAATACTGCTATATAAGGTATTCAGACCCAGGAGTTTTATTATAGCAACACAAAATAGGCCAAGACACACCCCTCTGAGTGTCATGTGACACACTTGCTAGGGTAGTTTTCCGGGAATCCTTTTGAATAAATACCGTTGTCCTGGAAGATGTCTTTATGAATCGCCTCTGCCTGGAACCAGATGACTTTCCATCTTTAATTACCAACACTAACGATTTTATCAAAGTGAAATTTCCCTGGTCTGCCCCTGAGCTCTGCAGGTACATCACCCTAACCATCTCCTCATTCAGTAAAGGATGAAGATGAGGTAGGTAAGAAGACATTGTGGAAGGACCAGAGAACCAACTGCTGGCTGGCTTCTCCTGTGCTCCCGATTGCCAACTGGCTGTCTTCCTGTAGGCTTCTTTCTCTGGCTACATTCAGNCTCCTGTAATTCTAGCCTCTTCCCATCCTTCGTTCTGGTGTTTGTTACAAGAGGTCACAATATTCTGGAACAAGCACTCGGAGCAAAATTTGGAATCAGACCTATGTCTCTGCCTGATCTGTACTGTCTGTGTGCTCCAGGCTAATCATATCATCACTCGTAACCTGCTTGACAGAAAAGAATAATATCTCCCTCTTATGGCTCTTATCAGACAAAAATGATGTATATTAAAGGCTTTGAAAACTGCATAGACATAGGTCATATTGCTCTTGGCCATTAATATTAAAATATCCGTCCTTAATCGCAAAGGCATTGTGGCAGGACAATCATTTATTACAAAAGAGCCTTTTGCAGTTTAGAGAGGTTACAGGAGAGTGACTGTCCAGCTAAGGACTGTATTTAACAGTCTCCTTTGCATTTGAATGAATCAAAGTGACGAGCGTCTACTAATTGGATGTGAGCAAATGTGGCATTACTTAGGAGCCCAGGCAGTTAGATATGCGCACACCACCTCGGATTTACTTGCCATTTGAGATTAATGGAGAAGATGTGCAGAGACTGGCACTTATAAAATGAAAGAGCACAAGTCCCTGAGTCATCACATGGAAAAGAAAGTCACCTGCTGACTAAGAACATCCTCCTCAGATCATTGCATGAATTGGGAATAAACCTCATCTTCTCTTAAGCTCCTGAAATGCTGGGGTTGATTTATTATGATAGCCATTATGTCCTGAAAATAAATGAGATAAAGGGATGGGTTCTGCTTGTGCACACTGGCTGGCAATGTCATCTTCATATTGACTGATGTACAGCCTGTGGGACCAAGGCACCCTGAAGGGGATGCCTGCGGTGTTGCCGGTGACGGCTGTCAGGCAATTTTGTACCTCACCTTGTGCACCCCACCCCCTTGTGTATATGTTCTAGAATCTCAGCATTAATGTTGGAAGCAATTGGCTTCAGAAGCCTTCGGCTGCTGTGAGCCAAGAGAGATGTTCACTCAATCCNGGAGAACTAGTTGTTGTGTCTAGACTCACACTGAGGTCCTTCTTCTCCATGGACACCAGCCTCAACCCTCCTCCACATTCACTAGGGTTCATTAGCAGATGATCCTCAACCTCTCTCTACAAAGTCCAATGTCTGGGTGATCTACAAGTGACTAAGCAGAGGAGAGATGAGCACAAATGGGGCTCATGCCCCTGTCTCTCCCATGGAATCAGCTAGAAGACCTATCTTTTTCATTCTCAGCTAGCAATAAAACAGAATGAGTCTTTAGTCCAGATCTTCCTGCTTATCTGTCTNTCTNTCTCTNTCTCTCTCTCTCTCTCTCTCTCTCTCTCTCTCTCCCTCCCTACCTACTTACCTATCTATCATTTTCTAGTTATCACTTCCTTGAAGGACTTATGTTCTCAAATCTGCTTTCTTAGCCCCAGTTTGGCTAGAAAATTAAGCCTAGGCAAGGACTAAATTCCACAGCACAAGAAGATAAGTGGTACTTATTTATTCATTTTGGTGATGGTAGAATATTCTTCCCATTCCTTTTCTTTCCTTCTGCCTTTAACACAAGATCATTCCTTGGCCTTAACCCTTCTTAGGTACACAAGCAGGCCACTGCTAGCATCCACCTGCATTTCTCCTTCTTGAGCTCCATGCCGGTCCTATCTGGTTCCTTTTTGTCTGTCTTCTAGTGCTGAGTCCTTTCACCAAAGTAAATCACCATATATTTGCTTTAACGTGCCATTCTCCGTGAGGTCCTTCTTAATTCTTCATGACCAAGTCAGTGCTGTTACCACGGTGTTCTGTGGCCCTCTGTTCATGCCACACTTAGCATATCTGTGGTACAGGGGCTTTTTTTGTTTGCACCTAATTGTTCACAAACTTCCTAGGCTCCTTCTACTTAGCTTTCAGAAGGAGCACTAACACACACATGTAATTCCTACCTCCTTACTTTCTCTGACTTCTTTGGGCCTGGAATGGGCTTGGTGCATAGCTACTACCCATCCACACACTCTTCCTTTACCTCTTCACATGCTCTCTCTCTCTCTCTCTCTCTCNTCCTACCTCCTTACTTTCTCTGACTTCTTTGGGCCTGGAATGGGCTTGGTGCATAGCTACTACCCATCCACACACTCTTCCTTTACCTCTTCACACACACACACACACACACACACACACACACACACACAAGATAGTCTCTACAAAGGTTTGTGTTTTCTAGAAATGGGTATGAGGAATTAACTGTATTCTCTCAATTGAGAATTTGCTCTCAGATCCCCAAAAGAGAGCTTCAATTAGTTCTGTGGAGTGGAGTTGTGAGACCATGAAATCACACCGGGGCTGTCAACTGAGCTGGGCTGTAGGACAAGCCAAACAAAGGGGACCCCCAGGGAGATGGGAAGGGCAGAGCTCCACAGTCAGAGAGAAGCAAGGACTGGAGGGAGCACATG
Source organism: Neotoma lepida (assembly GCA_001675575.1). Classification (NCBI taxonomy): domain Eukaryota; kingdom Metazoa; phylum Chordata; class Mammalia; order Rodentia; family Cricetidae; genus Neotoma; species Neotoma lepida. The sequence goes on along the minus strand of LZPO01027485.1, from coordinate 7,603 downwards.
GATGGGAGGCATGGAAGGCAATCTTGGTTTTTCAGGGCTTCCTGATCTGAGTTTTACAAAAACTCCCCCGACTAGGCTTCCCAGTGTTTGCCCCTCTGTTTCTAGAACCATTAAATTGGTTTCTGTTTCTTAGAACTCCAAAACACAGATTAAAAAAAATTTATTTCATCTCCTCGATCGTGACTGAATCTTCGTTATGTCACCAGAGTGTCACTGAGTATGTGGAAGGTGCTCACTATAGGAGTTTTGAATGAGTGATGAGCAAATGAATGCTGATCCTGAGTCTGTGTGTGGAGCTCTGGCTAACTATGGCTTCCTAGCCAAAGTCCTGCCCTGCTGTGCCCTGCTGGTACAAACGCTCCCTGGCCTTCACCAGCACAATTCTTATTACCTATGTCGTCCAGCTTCTTTAAGTCTGGGCTGTGACAGGTAGCATTTCCCTGAACATTTTTTTTTGCTTAAAAAAATACTATGTCTAGCACATTAACACTTGAGCATGATGAGAGANGACACTTTCGATTCAATTGNATCTGCTTCAGCAGATTCCCAAGATGGCCCCTGGACCATTCATTGAAGTAATATGGGGAGAAGCAGGCTATGTGTGTAGAGACATAGAAGTAGACCTTTTACTTTTATTTATTTATTTTTTTTTAAACCAACTCAGCATTTCCACCGGCAACTGTCAACATAGCTTAGGACACGAACATTGTTTTCTTTTTTTATTTTTTTTTCTTAAAAAACGTGTTTAAAATTAAACAGGTGTTGTTTTAATTTCATTTTTTCTCTCTTAGAAAATGTATTTATGTCAATGCAGAAAGCCTCAAGACCTGTGGGCAGTTTTGTAGTGTGTGTGTGTGTGTGTGTGTGTGTGTGTGTGTGTGTGTGTGTGGTGTGTGTGTGTAAGCCAGGACTTCTCAAATACATCAGGAAAAGGTCTGGGAGGCGAGGGTGTCAGTGTGTCAGTCCTCATTGTCTATGAGACCAGGCTCCTTGGGAATGTGATGACTTGGATTCCTGGGGAGGGAGGGGGTATAAGAAATACCCCACAGGCTGGGAAGAGAACTCTCTGAGGTTTAAAAACAAGCAGGAACGTGGGGAAATGAGAGATTCCAGTTCCTATCTTGTGAACATGCTTTCGAAAATGGCCTGAAGGCCAGGAGAGGAGGAAAGAGGCCCCTGTTTTCTTACAAGCCTCTAAATTCTCACATCACTCCAAGCAATCTGCTCAGCCTTCTGATTATGGCACATTAGCGAGGGAGGGGTGGTAATGCTGGCATTCCCCAGAAAAACTGACACTCTACGTATGATCCGCTCCCTTAGGGACCTCCCCAGTCAGATACCTTCTTCTATCCTGTCTCAGACACAACCCCAAAAACATTGGAGATGTGTTTCTCTTTTGCTTTTCCAGCTGCCCTTGGTCAGCACGGAACACTCTTATTTCTATTCCCAAGCCTCAACCTGGCACGTCTCTCTGTGGGAGGGCATACATACAGATGCTGACACACAACACAGGGAAGTAGAATGACCTCCACAGAAAAGAGTATGATTGCTCTGTAGTCTGGGTGTGATGTCAGTGCAAGCAGATGAAACTCCTCCCGCACCCTGAGTTGGAGCCAAGGGACAGCTGCGGTTTTGTGAGAGCAGGAGGGTGTGTGTCAGCGAGTCCATGCCTCCGTCTGTCGCTCAGACTTGGCATTCCTTCAGGGCCCTTTGTCACTAACTTCAGAAAGAAAAGACAAGACAATAAGTGGAACCTGGTAGGAAAACGAAAGCGATCACAATAACAATTCGAAGAAAAGAGCACCCCAAATCAGCCATGTGGAGATGGCTCATTCTCACACCCCGACAGCTGAATGAGGGAGTCTTGATGCGTATCGATGGAGACAGGGGAAATCCTGCCCCTCAGAGAACTAGAGTCAAAGGAATAGTCGGGTGGTGGGATACACAAGAGAAGGCTCAGGGACATGAGTGGAAGATGGGGGGCAGAGGTGGATTTGTTGCTGTTGTTGGTTTGTTTTTAATTAAATACTTTGGACAGTGGGTGTCTCCTCCATTCCATTGGATTTTGCCCTTTCTGTGCAGTGCCAGGGCCTAGGTCAGGAGCCCTCATAGGGCTTGAGTCCTGATGCTGCTTCTCCAGGGCTGCTCAACCTGGAAAGGTTGGTGAGGAAGCGCCCTTCTCTTAGGAGAAGTCCTAGGCCTGCCCCATGGAGGTCTTGCTCTGGTGGTTCAGAACCCCTTGATGTAGCAGTAGGCCTCCAGCGTGGCGAAAAGTATGTAGAGGAGCCACAGACTCACAAAGAGCCACGTAGTGGCAAGCTTGCAGCCACGGGGACCTCCGAGCTCCCCGCCCAGGTGGGGCCGCCGACGGTACAAGAGCACACTGAGGCAGACAAATGCAAAGATGGTGAAAAGAGTGACAGAGAAGGCTAGAGTGCCAGCAGACACATGGAACTCCTGTCCCTGCATGGCCCAGTAGATGGCGGCCACGGACCAGGCCAAGCCAATACCCAGGAAGACGTTGACAGCATTACTGCCAGTGACGTTGCCAATGGAGGCATCTGCATACACATCCTGCAGGGCAGCAGCTTTGCTGGCAAATGTATCTGGAAAAGAACAGAGACAAATGGGAGCTATGGGAGGCTGGGATGTGCAGGGCTTGTCTTTGAGTATCCCTCATAAACAGCTTGGCAGCATGGGCAAAGGGGCCACTTCCAGCCCTGTCACTTAGGAGTTGTATAGCCTTGAGCATATCCAGTTGTGGGTCTGGGTTTCCTGTTCCTCATCTGTAGGTAGCTGAAGCATCCTAAGAGCTATTCCTGTCCCAATATTTACCAAGTGGACAGATCATTCCCCGTTGACTATGTTTTTAGCAAAGAAGACTCAGTCATTTCATAACATCTGCTCAGGGAACTTTCACAGTCTGGGAAGCAGCTTGAGTAGATGACTGGTCATAACTGTCATGTGGGCCATGTGCTCACCTAACCCTGAAAGTGACTGGGCAAGGCTCATGCACTCAAGAGAATCAGGATCAAGACACTTACACAAGGTCACTTAAGTTAGCTAGAGACTTGACCCTANAATCCCCATGGGAGGGCACTGCCCATAACATCCTCTCATTCCCAAAGAGCTTTAACAAAAGCCATGATACCAGAGGCATGGACCATAGTATATTCTCTTGAAAGTCCCAATATTGTCAGGTGCTTTCTGGACCAATTTCCAGGCCTTGGAAATGCCTCAAACTATCTCCCTACCCAGTATATCCTGATGGTTCACTGTTGTCAAATTTCTTGGATCTCCCAGAGAAAGCTGCTTGCCCCAGCTTGCCTGTGACCTTGCAGTGTGGCTTCTCTCCTCCGTTATTTCTTCCCACATGTCTTTCCCTGCACATCTGCTCCTTTCCCTGTCAGTTTAGGCACATCAAGGCCTGGAGAGCAGTGATCACAGGGCAAAGCTCCCGGCATCATCTGATTTCTTATCAGCAGATTCATTTCCATAATAGCCAGACTTCTGGCATCACTAATGCACGCCTCCCCCCTACCCTGGTCTATGCTGGGCTTTTAGAAGGAAGAGTTCCTGGAGTGTGGTGTAGATATAGTGTGATGATTCATTCTGAGTACGAACTTGGTTAGACAGAGACTCACNCAGGGGAATTGGTAGAGCACACCTTTGGGTGTATCTGTGATGAAGTTTCCAGAGACTATTAGATCCCAAATGCTGTGACTCAANGAATGCAGGAATCCCTTGATGAAGGCACAATATCATGGTGTTATTAGGAGGTAGTGAAAGGCAGGAGGGACCTAGTTGTGGGAAGTGGCNCACTGGGAGACGTTTCTTGGAGCTTATAGCTTGCTTTGGGCCTTTTCTTACATACTCGTTGTCTGATTCTTGTCAACCATGACGTGAATTGCTTTTCTCCATCACATTGCCTTCCCTGCCAGGCTGTGTCAACATCCCTGAAACTGTGAGTAAAATGAATCCTTCCTTCTTTAAATTTTTCTCTTGGGACTTTTGTTACAGCCATGCTGAAGAAATTAATAGGTGTAACTGAAGAAATTAATAGGTATAACTGATCTCCAGAAGGATGTTTCTTTGCTACAACCAAGGCTGCCCTTGGTTCACCCTGCACACTCCTGCCTGGTGAGATTCAGCCCAAGTACTTAAAGCTAGCAAAAGGTCAGAGTTCAGAGGCCATAGAGACTCAGATTGAATTAAGTAGGGAGCCTGGACTAATATAGTCATGCTGTACCTACTACCTACTGCTTCTCATTCAGTCCTGGTTTCCACAGGACCTGCCCTGACCCAGCTTAACCTAAGACTCCCTGTTTGACACCTTTACTTCATAGATATCATTAAGATTTTTTTAAAAAATCATTTGGGTCTAGTCTCCTTTGTCAGATTTTTAGCTTAGGGCTGAGGAGGAAACGTGTTTGCCTCGACTCACATAATAGATGTGCAACTACCACAGCACTGTATCAGACATCACGGAAGCTCAGTAAATATTAGTCTACTAAAATGAATTAATAAATGCTAACTGTTGTTTGCCTTTGGATATTTAGAAGGAAATAAAGAGCCTGTAATTCCTCACATGAAAGGATAAATCTCAACTAAGGTTCTTATGCCTGTTCTGACAGGAGACACTTTGCCCTCATAGATGACCACAGGAGCAGGGGAGGCCAAGAACAATTGTGGACATTTCTATAGGGACATTTATAAGCAGAATAATATTTNATCTCTCCGAGACTGCCAGAGGCAAATGGAAGAACATTATTATATGCATTTAATTGCATTGCTTGTGTCCTATTAATACAATATAAAGGCTAAGAAATTGGGCCACTTACTTGGTCAGGTACCATATCCTTGGTAGAACTCAGTTTTCCTGTCTAGTAAGGTTTTGTTGAGCAGGGCAGGGATTGAACATGTGAATAGGTTTTCACCCACAATGCCTGTTGCTTCCGATCTGAGATGAGGCAGAGTGTAGGGGTCATTTGAACCAGGGGATACCCTCTCTGCAAACTTAACTACCNCTCACTCTCACCTGGCACAGAGGTGCCGAATGCCACGAATACAACAGCTGTGACTGAATCCTTGAGTCCAATGGTGCAGCCGAAGTGAGAGGCTAGGTCCCCGATGATGGCGGTGAGCATGCCAATAATGAGGATGGAGACCACAAAGCAGGCCCAGCCGTGGCAGTACTCCGTGGGGGGCACACAGGCAAAAAGCACCTTCCAGAAGACTGTCAGGAAGTGCATAACATAGTCAAAGCAGGAAGGCAGCCTCTCTTCTCCCGATTCATCCTCCTCCTCCTCCCCTGCTGGAGATAAGATANACAGGCTTGAGACAGGGAAGTGAGATCAGATCTTCATTCGCGAAAAAGTCAAGTCCAACCCACATTACAGGCATCCTGGGCCAGGATGGGGATTCAGATCTCTCTGGACAGCAAGTGAGGAACAGGGTGTGGGCACTAGTTAAACAGTGGGGAAATGGGAAACAAATTGGTCATGTGGTCACTGGTCAGTTTAAATGCAAGGTGCTAAGTGAACATGGAGAAAGTGAGCGAGCTGTGGACTAAAGAAAAGGAAGAGAGGATGAGACCAAGAGGCAGAGTGGGAGAACAGAGGGAGAGAGAAAGGAGGCAGGCACAGGCTGTATTTGATTTTCTAGGCAAAGAAAACAAAATTGGCTGTGTGCTTGATCACTCTTCGCTGGGTACCAATGGGGTTCCTCTCAAGTTTTCTGATCTGTNTACAGCAATGACAACCATAATCCTGCCATTATCTTTCCCCGGAGGGATGGCTGTCATTCCAGATCATGGAGGCAGTACCCTTCCTCAGATATCCCATGGAACAGAGCAGGGATGGTCTTTCACAGTCTTTGCTAGGAAATAGGGTACGTGTGCCCCTCCAGTGGCCCCAGAGAGAATGTGCTGGGGTACCTGTGCCCCTTCAAGGGTAACTTTAAATGCTTTGGGTTTGGAAAGAACAGAAGTCAGGAATCTGGGCTCTAATTCCAATTTTAAATGAAAGAAATCTTAGCCTGGGGTACTTTACCTATAATTTTTGAACTTCAGTTCCTTCCTTTGAGAAGGGAGGTAGACTATGTGGCCTACATTTCTTTTGCTGTCTCTCGAGGGGGCACAGTCAGGCCATCAGAAAGGACACAGCAGAATGGATGTGAAAGCAGGAGAGCAGTAGTAGCAAGCCTCTCTTCCTGGCTGTGCCTTTGCTCCTGCTCTGGGACCTTAGGGATGTGACCCTGTGGGTTGCTATGACAACAGAAGCTCATGGAAAAAGACAAGGGCCAGTAATGCTTGTCAGTGCAAGAGAACCATAGTGTCGCTGAGAGACAATGCAGGGGCAGTTGGGAGACCCTGTCTATCCTCCTTCCAACACTCCTGCAAGTATCTGGGACTTCTGCCTAGGCTGCGGACAGTATGGTGGAGTCATTCTGTAAATGTCAAAGAAATCATCCAGGGTGGAGATTTGTCAGGGAGTCAATGTAAAATGTTTTACTAACTCTTAACATCCAGTCTCTAAACCAGAATTGTTTTCCATTTTAAGGGAAAGGAAACAATGCAAACTAGTGAGAAGATAAGGAATAATGGAAACTAGAACTTCATGTGTGTGTGTTTTGTACTTGCACTTCTGAGAAAGGCAATAGTAGTTCTTTTTTCGGGCTGAAAATACTGAAGATAGAGAGGATATTCGCACTAGTTCACATAGCAGAATCAGGATTTGAAGCCTCATGTCACCACTCTCTTTTAGTTACCCCTTGGAATAGGTCAACACCTCAGCCCGGAGCTGGGAAGATCCCACTGAAGCGCTCTCCTTGAAAGTGATTAGCCACTAAGGGGGCCATGCTCTTCTTTCTTGGGGGTTGTCTGTACTCTCAGCAAGGCTATCTTGAGGGCCATCTTACCTGCACTGACAGTGATGGCTTCCATGAACTGGTCCCTCCAGGAATGGGTCCCCACAACCAATGCCAGGTTTGTCTTCTTGATCAGCTTGTCCACAGTACTCTGTCATGGAGAGAAAAACTTGGAAACATGAGGTTAGAGTTCTCAAAACCAACAAAGCCTCTCATGTTACAAAGGAGTGAAAGATGCCCTGAATTGCAGGGATTCTAAAAATGTTTCCTGAGGTGTCCTTGCATGATATCTTCTTGGNCAATCCCCCTAGTTCCCTTTCCTTTGGTTGTGAATTCTGACACTGGGTGTTCAGAAGAATGTAACTATAGAGCAGTTTTTGTGGTCTTTTTGAGACAGGGTCTCTCTATTATGCAGCTCTGGTTTTCATGGAATTCTCTATACAGACCAGGCCGGCCTTGAACTACAGAGATATACCAGCTTCAGCCTCACACATGCCTGGGCTTAAAGGCTTGGCCCACTACACTCGGCTTGAAATGTAACTATAGACTAAGATGTCACTAGAGCTTATCCTGTGGTAGTGAGTTTTAGTATCTTTAAAACATACAATTATGGTGACACACCTAAGGACTCCNTCCTCTATTTATTTCATATTTTATATCATGTTTTCCTATAGCATCCCTAGCATACAAATACCCAGCACTACTTGTTACATGTTATAAATGGGGAAACTGAGAC
>LZPO01027484.1:201433-213257 GCA_001675575.1 Neotoma lepida | reverse complement strand
GCGGGTGAGTCTTGGAATTCACATTCCTCACTCCTGTCTGCCTTCTAGGGCTCTGTTCCATGACTTCTACAGCTGCCAATGGGCCACTTTGCACATCTCTGGTGGCTTTCAAGAACCCTAATGACAGACAATGCTTAGAAATTCAGTCACGGTCTCTGTGGCTGCAAGAGAGTAGACCTGAAGGCTCAGAAGGGCTGGGTGAGAGGAAAGAAGCCTTGCTTTTACAACCAGTGTCCTCAAGNCAAACTGAAATCTGGTACTGATACCACAGTTTGAGGACCAAGGGTCACACGCACAGCCTACTGAGGACCGTGAGGCAGAGTCTCCATCCAAGACCCCAGCCCCTCACCATGANTGTTGGCCTCCTCACTTGTTTCTTAGCTGGGGACTTGCTTACTCCTCATTTTGGCCCTGCCTAGGTCCTGGCTCAACACAACAGGGATGAAAGACCACATCTGACAGAGTGACTCAACAAGCTGACCAACCTCTCTAAGCCACTGTGTCCTTCTCTGTGGAGTAGGATGACGAGACCTCACAGAGTATGTGACATGCTTAGCTCCAGGCCTGACGCAGCGAGAGCTCGGTGGGCCCTCTGTTACTGCTGAAGTTCTGTCTCACCTGGTCGCATGGATCATGTCCCTGTTCTCTGTCTTAGGCTTCTGGCTTACTCCTCAACAGGTTCACTCTGTCCCTGTACATTCTGCTGTCTGACAATCAGCATCATTTCTATTGTTCATGTCTCCAAGCAGGGAGGAGCCGTTATTTTCACTGGGTACACGGCAGTGGGTCTCTTTCATTCTGGGGCAGGGCAGAAGGTTCCCCAGAACATAGAATGTAGGCCTTGGGCCGCCTAGAAGACTACCACAGGCATCTCCTCCAGAAACAGTGGGCCACCTTGGCCAGGTACTGAAATGTCCCAGATCAGCCATAGGTAGCATCCAGNACCTATCCACAGACTAAACAGCCTGCCAGGGATGCCCTGCTGGCCACAGCTTACTAGCATTTGAGGGATATTCCACCAGAGCAGAGGCTCCTCTCCTTCCAGGAGATGCATTATCACGGCAGCATATATAAGCACTGAAAGGGATAAAATGATTGCCATTATCAAATGAAGTGAAGGGCAGGGACCTCCTTGCTCCTGGAGGTCACTAAGGAGTTTTCAGGGCCTCCTTTGCTCCAATCTCCTCCCCTCTTCCAGGTTCCAAGCTCTTGCTTCAGACTCCCCCACCCCACTGCCNCCAGCTTGGCATCAGCCCCACCAATGAGGGTTGTTTTCATGACAATAGCCCCTCCTCCAGCCTCTAAGAGGTCCTCTGAGTTCCTTCACACTGATATGTGTCTTGCCTGCGTTTTGTCTATCCAGCCCATCTCTTTGGCTTTCCTGAAGAGGAGACAAGAGTAATATCTGAAGAGAAGTAGTTAGTCGGGCCAAGGCAGAGGCTGGGGTGGGGAGGAAGAACCTGCCAAGCAAAGGAGAGGGCTTGGAAAAGGGACCTGGGATAGGAGAGAATGAAGCTAGATAACAAACCAAAAGAAAGTGCAGGAGAGAGGGGTAGTGTGAGGAAAGTTTTGAAACATAGGCTGAGGTTAGGTCATGCAGGGTCTGTAGGCTATGTAATGACAATGACCATGGACCTAAGAATAACATCTTTTAACATAGAGACGTACCAGCCAGAAGGTGGCCAGATTTGAGTCTGACATCACTCTGCTCTACAGAGAGCAGACCNCAGTGAGCAGGGTTAGCTTCAGGAATGCACAAACACAGCTGCATGGAGCCTGATGCTCAGAAATGAGCTGTCCAGAGTCTGATGCTCTGACCCTGCTGTCTTGAAATTCCAAATAATATCACATTATCTTTGTATGTTTGTTTTCAGATAAATTAATTTATCATGTATAATACTGTGTGTGTGTGTGTGTGTGTGTGTGTGTATGTGTGTGCGTGCACACACATATGCCATGTATGAGAGTATGGGCACATGCCACAGAACACATGTGGAAGTCAAGATGGTTTGTGACAGAAGGCTCTCTCCTACCATGTGGGTCCTAGGGGTTGACCTTAGGTTCTCAGACTTGGTGGCACCCATCTTTATCAGCTGAGCCATCTTGCTGGTCTTTGTATGATTTGTCAAGAGCAGTCTGGTGTGACAGAGACACATGCTTCAAGGGCTAGCTTCATGTGTGGTAGCCTCCTACTGCTCCGCTTGGGCTGGTCCTCTGCCCTCCTCTCCTACCTAGATTCCTTCTGCCTACAGCAAGGATCCAGCTGCAGGTTTCTAGAGAGTCGGGGATAGGAGTATGCCCAATAGCATCTCAGGGTGGGCCTTGGCAGATGTCCCTGGCCCAGACTGACAACACATGACATATTCAGCAGAAATACTTTTGTTNCATGTACCTAATGCATCCTTGCCTGTTTGCAACACCCTTGGGGGATTGCCTGTCCACCATAGANTGAGGAGTCAGGTCATGATTAGTGGAGATGCCTGGCTCAACTTCCCTGTCCCCAGCAGAACACAGGCCAGTCTGGTACCTGGCAGAAAAACCCTGAACTTGATAGATCTCAGCATGTCTTCTACAAATATCCGTGCCCAAGGGAGTGCAACTTTAAACAGAAAATAAAAACACGACAGGTATTGAGAGTCCCCAAATGTCTACCAGTGGCCCTGTCTTTGTTGCTTACATGGCTCAAAGGACAGACAGAGTGGCTTAAGAGCTGAATCCTGCCAGGCAGCTGGCTGTGGCAATCAATGCTGGAACAACTGAATTTGCAATTTATTTTTAGTCCTGGGACCTATAACTTCTTGAATTCTTCAAACATACATGTTCAAAATGCTATGTCCAACAGTCTGGGCTGGCCTGGTGCACAGCTGCCTGGACTTCAAGGCAAACTATGTTTTGAAGCAGCACAAACAGTCATTGAAGAGCCTGTGACTTTCAAGCCCAGATCCCCTCCCCAAGGACCGGGTTTGGTGTGGGTNATGACTGGTGAGGGAGGGAACCGTGTTAACATACAGTTCCACTTTCTGAAGGCTTCCTGCATATCTCTGTCCTATTCTTACATCCCTCNGTCTCCTCTCTATTCCACCAGTTCACTCATCCTCCAACCTTCCAGGCCTTATTGTCCTTGTAAGCCCCCCTCCCTCCTTGTGACCCACCTCCTCATCACAACACTGTCTTCCAATCCCACTCCAGGAGGAGAAATCTTCCTAGAACTTGTCTATTAGTCTGTAATTCCCTTAGGGGAGAAACCAGGTCTGCTTCCCTTCCTGGCAGACGTGGCCCAGCAGGGCCTGACAGGAGATGGCGTCCAGCAGCCTTGTTGCATCTAAGCTGAGGAGAAGGTCTCATGGTCACTGTGACTTTCTCCAGCATCTGTAACATCCCCAGTCAGTCAGTTCTCATGGCAACAATGCTGAACTGCTATCTACTCTTAGCCAATGAGACACCTGGGGAGATCTCCCAGGAAGCTGAGGGACATGGCTGTAGAGAAGATGGCATAGACTTCCCTTTTCTTAGTTTGATGTGGCTGCTTCTGGAGGGGTAGACTAGAGGTGCTACCACTCACAGGGAAGAAGACCATCAGCAGAAGAGGAATTCAGAGAGGCAGAGCTGGAGTCTCAATGCACAACAGCTTGAGAAGCCCCTGCTTCCATGCCCCTGTACGGCTGACAATAATACCTCCCTGTCACGTATTCTCNTTCATTTTTTGTATGGNGAAAAGCCTTCCCAGCTGACACATATAACACTGTGAACACAAAACCACATGCTAAGCCCAACAACCTCTTTCGGTTCAGGTTTTCCACCTATCTGCTAGGGAGAGAGGGCCTGGAGGCAGTGTTGGTGGAAATAGCTGTAGAGGCTGAGGGCATTTATGTTGGTGATGTATAGGCCTGGGACCACACGAGCCCTCTGCTTCTTGGCCCTTACAACTTGAGGGAGTTAAGGAAACTATTGAATTTCTCATCTTAAGGATGACTGTGGCATGGATAGGGACTGAGACTTGATGGTGCCCCTAGCACTTGGTAAGTGCCCCAGAGCCAAACTAGCTGCTCTGGCTGTTCTGTTCTAGAGTTGAAAAGGGAAGAGGGTAAAGGAAGGTCTTGAATATGCAAGGTTTGAAGGATGGGAGGATTTGCCTCAGGAATGAAGACCAAGGGAGGCAGTCTAGAAAGAGGGCTGGGATTCCAGGCCATGCTGGCACACACCATCTGCCATCCCAGGACTCAGGGTCTCCTTGTTTGCTTCTGTGTCTACCTGGCTATCTATCTGTTCTTCTGAAGGATCNGAGTTCAGTTCCCAGCACCTGTATCAGGCAGCTCACAACTGCTTGTAATCCCTGTTCCAGAGGTTCTGATGCCCTCTTCTAACCTCTACAGGTATCTGTGCACATACAGGACACACACACACATACATACAAATAAAAATAAAAAATAAATCTTTTTAAAAAGATGCTTATTAGCTCAAGTCCCAGGAAGAGGCTTCCAGCACCAGGCCCACTGTGTTTCTTCTTGGGGGGTTGTTTGGGGAAGCCTGGGTGTGCCTCTCTCTAAGCCCTAGTGTGTGGAACCCCCACTTGGGAGCATAACTGCCTGATCAACCCAGTCGGTCCTAGGGTAGGCCTCAGTGAAGGTAGTGATTTGTGGACAATCCCTGATTCATCCTAAGGTAGGCCTCAGTGAAGGTAGTGATTTGTGGACAATCCCTGACTCATCCTTTTCACCAACCCACCGTGGGCTCAGGACTCCCAGAAGCCTCTTCTGCTGAGTGAGCAAACCCTGTCCTGGGATTGTGTTCCCCAAGACCTGCCTTACAAAGAGAAATTCCAGAAGTATTCTTACTACGAGATACTCTCCCACAGACTGGAGGTGGCCGATAGGGGAGGCTGAGGCTCTGAGTTTGAAGGTCAGTCAAGGTCCTTTAGCTACCAAAGAGAAGGTCCCAAATTAAACAAAAGCTGAGCCAGAGCTGGGGCTCCAGACTCCTGTGTCTCTGTCTTTCACAGTCATGGACTGAAGATGAAGTGGGTGAAGATCTGCACAGGTACCAGGACCCAGGCCACATCAGACTGAGCTCCGGTTAGCTGGTTACCTGCTACTCCACNTCTGTGCTCTCACAGGCCCTGGACCACAGCTGAGTCTGCCCCATACTATGAGCAACTTAAAGGAGGGCCTGGTCTGAGGCATGAACAGCTAAGGTTGGAATGAATTGGGGGTGTCCTAGACCTGGGTGAGACCCGCAAGAACCTATCCTCTTGTGGCTTGGGCAGATGGGTGACAGCCCCAGGATTCCTAACTTGATGATTCTAAGGCTAACTTGGGCTAGGACATGAGCAGGCATGGGGTGGCAGGTGGCAGGCGGGGCTGCACAGGAGAACGCTGCAGCTCCACTTCCTGTGGGTTGGAGCCCTGCGCCTGCCTCCGGGGGGGGGGGGGGGGGTTGCACAAATCTTCCTGTGCAGGCCTCAGGCTGCCTGCCTGCCTTCCTGGCCTGTGCACATCCTGCCTCTCTCCCACTCTCTGCCTGCCACCTGGGCTGCCTGCCCTGGACCTCAGCCTGTGTCCTCCATCACCGGGGCTGGCAAGCGCCCGGGCTGGACATCGTGGTCCACCCTCCCATCGCTGGGCAGGGCTCCTTCCTCATTTCGCTGCTGATTCTAACCCCAAACAAAACAGGTTGAGCCTTTTTTTCCTCCCTCCGGCAGTTGTCTCTGGCTTGTGGCTGCCTTCTTGCAGACGGCGCCGGCTGGAAGCAGGAGGGGAGGGCCTGGGCCAGCAGTGCTAGGACTGGGCCGAGCTCCTGGCTCCTGGCCCATGTTCAGCCCTGCTTGAGGCAGGAGTGCTAGCATTTGACACAACAGACGCCTGAGGATGATGGCCCAGCTGCAGTTCCGAGATGCCTTCTGGGTGAGTGGAGTCGGCTGGGGGCGGTGAGCTTGTGGAACAGGTCCAGTCAGGCAGAAATGACCTAGGAGGGTGACATAGGGGTGCAGCCCAGTGAANGGGGTTTTTCTCATAAAAATTGTGCCTTGACTTTGGTCTTAATTATCATAGAGGTGGTCTGAGCCACAGCCTCTCCCAACTTGGGAGGCAAAAGTGGGGTCCTGGCTGAGATGATGATGGGCCTCTGTGCTCACAGGCTGATTCTTCTATGGGACATGCACCCCAACAGCAGAGCTTACCAGGACAGCCTAGTGGGGGACTTGAGGAGGACACAAGGGAGATGTCAGCAGCCCTGGCACCAGGCCACCTTTTTGTTCGGTTTGGTCCTCGGCTTTGTATGGGCTGCGTAGGTCACTTTTTCTCTCTGGACCTCAGTTCCTACGTCTATATGATGGAGGTAAATACAAAGAAATGTTGGACAACTGAAGGTGATCCGATGTGGTCAAGCCCTGGCCCATTGCCAACGTCATTTCTCTTTGTCTCACCTCTGACCCCGTGCACACCTCAGGTCCTAAAGGAGACTGCTGGGCTAGGCAGGTCCCTGATCGCCATTTCAGATTCAGCACAGGTGTAAGCCAAATCTTTCCACCCNTGGAATAAGGAAACCTGGTTAGTGATGGCAGTAAGGGGCTTGGCCCAGGCCACAGAGCTCCCCTTCAGCTCTTCCTCCCCCCCCCTACAATCCCCCACCCCACCCTGACTGTCCTCTGTGGCTTTTGGAGACAAATTAAGACCTTTTGGTTAAAGCTGGGGATGGGTTTCTTCTGAGGGTGACACCGCCAACCCCACAGAGGACTCTCCGGATTTCTCACTCATGTGATTCTGAGCCTCAGCTGGGGCCCTTTCCTGGGGCCGCAGCCGGGAAGATGAAAGTTAAAAAAGCCGTCCTTCCTTCCTTTCCGGCCAGTTTTGCTTGGGGCCCACGCTAGAGTGTGAGTGACCTTCCTCCCTTGAAACTGACTGCACAGAGGACACAGGGTCTTGCCTGGAGAGGGCACCTTATGCCTACCTGGGCCTCAGTTTCCCTATCTTTACAAGGAGAGTATAGGACCAGTCCAGAGCTACAGATGAAGCAACTGGCTTGCCCATCTCATTCACCAGGGTGTTCATTTGCTCAAGCTGACAGCCAGAATCCAATTCCTGCTCTGATTTGGAGCTCTGCAGCCAGGGAAGGCCAGGGATCCTAACCATTTTACCCCTACTGTCTCTATCCCAACCCCACACTCCTGGGCTCACCTGCCCTAGATCAAAGCTGAGGGGAGCAGTAGCTCCAGGGGCAGGATCCAGGCAGAAGGACAGTACATAGGACATCAGGGTGTGGCTCAGTGGCAGCAGCAGCACCCCGCTCACCAAGGGCTGCTTCCTGAGTGGTGTCACACCCACACTCTCTACTTGCCACACCTCTGGACTACGGCACGCCTCAAGGCCTTCAGGCACCTTCTCATCTCCACTGCTGGCGTCCTGGGCCTGGGTTAGGAGAAGCGTCCCAGGGAAGGCAGAGCAGGGACAAGGAGGAAAGTGGACAGAGGGAACTCTTCATACTGCCCTTGAATCCTGCAACCCAGCAGCACACTCTTTGCAAATAGTCCTAGGCCTANAGCCATGGCATATGCCTGCACTCTCAGCTCAAGGAGGCAGAGACAAGAGGGTTAAAGTAAGTTCAAAGCAAGCCTGGTCTGCATAGTAAGAGCGTGTCTCAAATAAGAGGGGGAGACCAAGGCAGTGGGTGTGATGAGGGAGAAAGAAAGGAAAGAAAAAGANATCTAGCCTCTTTTAAAAAACAGAAATTTTATTTTTATTTTATGTGTATGGGTAGTTTGCCTGAATGTATGTCTGTGCACCACATGCATGCAATGCTTGTGGAGGCCAGAAGAGAGCATCAGATCCTCTGGAACTGTAGTTAAAGATGGTTGTGAGCCACGTTATGGGAGTAGGAATTAAACCCAGGTCCTCTGGAAGAGCAGCTAGTGCTCTTAAGCTGTTGAGCCATCTCTCCAGCCCCAACATCTATTTTGAAATAGTGGAAGGAAACCTCTGAGCTGGATGGAACATATGTAATCTCAGAACACATCATTTATCTGGCAACTTTGTCTATCCTGAACACAAGTGGGAACCAGCTCTGTTTTTTTAACTTTCTTTTTATTTATTCTTTGTGTCTTTCATATCATGTCTCCACATCATGTCTCCCGATCTTACTCATCTCCCTCACCCCCCTAAATAAAACAAAATAAAATTTAAGAAAAGAAAGGGGGGAGGAAGAAAGGGAGAATCTCCTCATGGAAGCTGCAGTGTGACACAGTGAGTCACACAGTAAACCCCTTTATCCATAGATTTTTACATGCAGGAGTTCATCCCAAAGAATCATTGGTCTGGTTCTTGGCCCCTGGTCTCTGCTACACCATTATCGCTGGGCCCTCACTAGGACTCTTCCTGAACATCCAGTTGCTGTCCTATGTCATGGATATTTTGCAGCCCTGAGTCTGAAGCACAGACCTTTCCCACCCCCCCATGCTCCAGGAAATCACAGATGGGGTGGATGTTGGGGTGGGCCAACTCATAACCCTGGTTCTGGGCCTGGGTAGCTGCAGGGTTGGTCAAACTGCCAGCTCTCCGGAGTCTTCACCACCAGAGTGAGCTCTCCTGCATTGCCCTGGCTCGTTCACCCTTTGCAATGATGAGCAAGGGGTGGGGCCAGTTCTCCCACTTTCACATCCTCAAAGTCGATTCTCCCACACCTACACTTTCAGCTTTATTGTGTTGGCCAGGCAAGGTGTAGGGGCTGCTTCTCCCGAGTGCTGCAGCTGATGAGGGCCAGGGCTAGCTCTCCCACTCTTATGACCTCAGGGCCAGCTCTCNCACCTGCCTCAGGCATTGATGGGGGGGGCATCTCTCCCCCACCCATGCTACCATATGGAAGATGAGGGATGGGGTTAGGTCTTCCCCGCCAATGTTCTCGGAGTTGGCTTATCTGTGCCTTTGTCAACACGATCAGCTCCACTNTGCTGTCCAGACAAGGTGCAGGGCCCGCTTTCCCGAGTGTTGCATCTAGTAAAGGGGTCAGTTCTTTCGCCAGCTGGAGGCAGTAGGAACAAGAGTGAAGGGCATCTTTCNCTCATCCCCACCACCACACTGCAGATGAGGGAGGCAATATCGACCAGCCATATTTCTAACATCAGTTCATAATAAGGAGGGAAGCAAAGGTTTCCTAGGAATTAAAGATGTCGTTATTAAGAGCTATCATCCATACTCATACTTTTACTCATAGGAGATGCCCCAAAGCTGTGTGTGTGTGTGTGTGTGTGTGTGTGTGTGTGTGTGTGTGTTGTGTGTGTGTAAGCATTTATATGTGTAAATATGGATGCACGTGTGCCATGGTGTGTGTGGATCAGATGATGGTCTCTGATGTTAGTCCTCCCTTTCACCTGTTGGAAACAGGTCCTCCTTGTTTGCTGCTGTGTGCACCTGGCTATCTATCTGGCCCTTGAGCTTCCAGGAATTCTGTCTCTCATTCCAATCTTGCCTTAGGCACTCTGGGATTATAGACATGAGCTGCACCAGACTTTATGTGGGTTCTGGGATTCAAACTCCAGCCTTTATGCTGACATGCAAAGCACTTTACCTACTAGCTATCTCCCCCGCCCCACCTGAAGATTTTAATAGGCCCCACAAAGTTTATTTACCCACANTTTGAACAGTGGTGAAGAGGACTATCCTCCCAGCCAAACCGCCACAATCTTTATGAGTTCAGCTGGGGCTGTTTGCCAAAGAGCATCTCTGCTGGGCTTGTTGTATTGGTTCTCTCTTGAAAGGAAAGGCCTTGAGAGTCATGACACCATCACTTGATGCCGGCACTTTTGCCCTAATTACACATGGCCTTGCCTCAGGTTCTGGGGAAAGGGCTAGAGCATATTCACAGGGAAGGACTNGGGGAGAGGTTCCGTCTGGGAGGCTGTGGGGGAAGTTGTTATCCCTGCTGAGTGCAGCTCTTCTGTGGGCGGCTTTAAAATCGTCCCATGCTCCTGCCCATAACCTTTCATCCACTGCTCGGTAAGTAAACTCATTGGTTCTCCTCTGTGAGCTTCAGTGGAATCGTACATCAGTTTGTCATTGGGACCATGGGAGGAGAGGGTAGACGTTGTTTATGCCCCCATCTAGGGAAGNAATTTTAACAAGTGGGTCCATGGGGGCTTGTAGACACAGGCATTNGGAGAGGTCTGTCTGGGGTCTGATTCATAGTTGATGATAGATAAACATTGGTGGGCCTGAGCTGGTAGAGACATTCTCACCTGGTAGCAGTGGAGACAGAAAAATTATAGAAAACAGATATAATAGGCTGGGCATGATGGCACACACCTGTAATCCTCTATTTGGGAGGTGGAGGCAGGAGGATAGCAAGTTTAAGGACATCCTGGGCTACAAAGGAAGCTGTAGGCTAGCCTGAGATACACAGCAAGGCCCTGTGTCAAGTCCTCGCTCCCAGAAAAAGCAGATATAATGCCTTAGAAGTGGTGGGACATTTNGCATGGGAACAGCTGTCCTGTCCCTCATTAGCCATGCATTGCAGTCC
This sequence comes from Neotoma lepida, assembly GCA_001675575.1. Lineage (NCBI taxonomy): Eukaryota > Metazoa > Chordata > Mammalia > Rodentia > Cricetidae > Neotoma > Neotoma lepida. The sequence continues at coordinate 202,754 of LZPO01027484.1, read as the reverse complement.
ATCCACAGAGCCCCACAGCACCGATGGCCTGCATTCCAAGGCTGGATGCTATGGGGGTGAGTTAGGGTGGCTGGCCACAGCAGGAAGGAGAGATGGTTTGATTTCCGTTCTACATACACCTGATAAAGAGCATTGCAGATAGGTAATTTGTGGCTGAGCCTCAGAGCAGGACCTGTCATGTGAGACCAAATGAGACCGAGAATTCCAGCTTCCCCCACTGAGAGGGCTTCATTCCTTATAGACCCTGCTCAGCACTGGGTCACAAGTTTTAAGAAAGTCCAGGCCACCTCAGCCCCAGATGCCAGTGACCGTCAATGTCCCATNGTCCACTTGCCTTCCTGAACTCATTTTCCCTTGGTTTCATTTTCTATTTCTGTGTGTGTTTCTCAAAACTACATTTTAATTTACAGGAGGGCTCACCCACCATGGCATGCCAGTGTAGGTCAAAGGACATCTTACAGGAGTCATTTCTCTTCCTTCTACNATGGAGGTTGGGATCAAATTCAGGTCCCCAGGCTTGGCAGTAGTCACCCTTACCCACTGAACCATCTTATCNGTCCCTACAGATAGTTTTGGAGTAAATGTGCTAAATGATCTAAGATAGACCCTGGAGTTTTATTTCCATATCTAGCTGAATAAGNNTATCTTGCCTTCAAGGATGTCATAGTCCAGTTGGAGAGCTTGAGGACCCCAAATTATTGGGNCAGGCAGGATATGACCTCAAACACCAGTGCCTTCCNACCCTGGCCCCTCTGNTCACTGGGACCTGTACAGCCAATGGCCTTTGCAAAGGAATTCTTGGGTATTGTTTTAAGAGAGAAAATCTATTTCTAAGCCAGATTTTCATGAGATCCCTCTGATCTCTTCAGGGATAGCTGAAAAATAAGTGAAAAGGGGCTGAGGCCCCAATGCTGGCNTGGGCCCTCACCTCTTGTTTGGGAGCTAAGGGGCACAGCTGAGCTTGTCCCTCTAGTAAATGGCCATATTTCACCCTTCANGGCTGGGCCTGTCCCTTCCCTGTGTGTCCCCTTAGCTGCTGGTGCCTCTTCCCCTTCCCAGTCCCGAGACTCTGAGTTTCCTCATTTAGGCTGAGAGAAGAAAACCAAGGGGCCCCACATCAGTGTGGCCTAAAGCCACTTGTCCTCTCTCTAGGACCTGTCTACCATGGTGCCAAGATAGTTTGCCATTTGCCATGCTGTTGACAGTCTGTCCTGGGCTGTTAAAGCTTTGCATATGTCTTCTTAAAACAAAAACAAAAACAAAATATAAAATCAATTAATATAAGGAAGGAATATAATAATATAATAAATATAATATAATA
>LZPO01027484.1:150752-191609 GCA_001675575.1 Neotoma lepida | reverse complement strand
TGTGTGTTCAGGTGCACATGTGTGCAAGTGCACATGCATGTGTGTGCGTGTGCCTCAGGAGTTCCTATCTACCTTGTTTGTTTGTTTGTTTGTTTGTTTGGGTAGGGACTTCATAGCTCACTGATTGGACTAAGCTGGCCGGCTAGCAGGCTACTGGGATTCCCTCACTTCTCATTCTCAAGTGCTTAGATTACAAGTGCACTTTACCAGTGAGCTGTCTCTCTAGCCTCAGAAGGATCTGCTAAACAATGAATTCACAGAGCCCTCAGCCTGCCCAGCTTCCAGGCTGGAGGGGAAGGAAGCCCTTGTTGTTTAGGGACAAATTGTTCCAAGGTGTGGTTCTATGCAAATGTTCACTGGCTCTGTTTGGCAGGGCAAAGCAAAGTATCAGTTCTGACAGAGTCCTTTTCTTAGAGAGTGCCATCTTTTTCCTCTCACTCTGACCTTAGAACCCAAGAGCTGCCCTGCTTCAAATCTACGTTCCTGGGTGGTCCTGGGAGCCCTTCGACTTCCTGCATCTCTGGTTTCTGGTTTGGAAAGGCTATGGAGATAAATCAGCTTCTGTGGCTAGAAGATTGAGACTGGGAGACATGCAAATCTTAACAAGGAAAGGAGTCGCACACACGTTCACGGAAGGTGCAGAGCCTGGATAGCTCTGAGCCTCGGGGATGGCTCAGCCAGAACAGGGATCTACTCTGACTCCAGACCCTACTGAGGCTGCAGAATAGCCTGAAAGGCTTTTTCCGGAGGGAGTGGGACAAGCATGGACTCCTCTAAGGTCCAGCAGCTCATTTCTATCTTTTGAGAAAACTCAACGCTCCCCGGCAATTCACAGCCACAAACGCAGGATATCCCACGCCAGCCCTGCAGAGCACGAGGTATATGTATTCACCCCAGTTTCCAGATGGAAATATTGAGACCCAGATAAGTGTCACAGTGAGGTTCCAACTCCAGTTCTCCTTTTCAATTTCCTTTTTGGTTGTCTCTTAGTCAGTATGTGCTAACCACAATAGGCACCATTTTCCAGAAGCTCACTGAGTGTCCAGGTTCCTTCATAAGTCATTCCATTGAGTTCTCAGAGCCCCTGGAAGGGACAATGATGTTTGCCCTACTTTACCCAGACAGTGGAAGTGACTAGCCCAAGGTATGTCTGAATTGGTGGGACTGATCAGGACCAGAACCCCATGCTCAGCTCTTCTGTGTCCACTGCTGAAACTCCCTCTCAGGACAGTGCTCTTCTGAAACATTCTCTGGCAGTAAAGGGGAGAGGCTTTACCTGGGGACGACACTTGCAGGGACAATGCCTGAGCCTTTGGTGCCTGGTTCCAGGTGGAGGAGTCCCTCACAGGCTACCGGAAGGAGTTCTGTGTGGCCCAGCTAAGGGCATGCTGTGAGCAGTGTCTGTCCACCCTTTGGAGACAGCCTGGGACCCTTCAGGATTGCTATAAGGGGTTTGTGTCTCCTCCTGGCCTCAGGGTCAGGGGAGGCTTTCTCTCTCCTCTGCATTCACCACCCCAGCTCCCACCTCTTCCTTTATTCACTTACCCTCACCTAAGGCATCTGCCCTTCTACCTTACTCTCTGTCAGACCCCCTGGTGAGCCCTGGACTGCCTGCTGAATCAACATGACAGGGGATCCATGGGTGGTGTGCCATTAGCCTTGTTGACCCTGTAACAGGGACAGTCACCCCATAGCACTGACTTTGCAGGTTCTGTGAGGTCTGGAGGGGATCCTGAAGCTAGAGTACCTGACTCATGCTGGTCTGCACCCCACCAGGTCCCCCATGCCACTGGCTTCCTCCTCCTGACTTTGGAATCTGTCTCTTTGTGTTCCTTGGTATGCTTCTGTCCCTCACTTTGTCTGACATGATTCTGCCCTGGCCAGCCGCAGGCCACTTCTTCAGACTGTATGTCTGTCCCCACCCTCCCTCCTCCTTCTTCCTCTCCTTCTCCTTCCTGGCTCTGTTGGCTGCTCTCTTGAAAGTGGACATAGGAACTACAGACTTCACCCCCCCCCCAAGGGATTCATTTCCATCTTGGGCTCTGCCTGCAAGGTGTTCTCTCCCCGGTCCCCCACACCCTTCCCCATCTCTAACATTTTGGTTTCATAAATCAGGAGACAGAAGTAGAGGTTGAGTTGAACCTTTAGACAAGACAGAGTAGGTAGGAGACAGCAAGACCTCACAGAACAGGGTCTCTTAAAGACCATGGCAGGGTACCTTTCCTTCCTCACAACTGAGACCCATTTCATCTTGGTTTTTTTGAGATGGGATCTCACTATGTAGTCCGGCTGTCCTGGAACTTGCTATGTAAACCAGGCTGACTTTGAACACAAGAGATCTGTCTGCTTTTGCCTCCTAAATGCTGGAATTGAAGGTGTGTGCCACCATGCCTAGCCACTGAGGCCCGTTTAAAAGCATAAAGCTTGCCAACCAGCTAGACCTTATTCAAAAGCAGGTGTGCTCACCCAACAGAGTATAACCTCTTTCAAACCCACTTCCCACGGGACCACTGCCACACCCTGTGTTCAGTGTGACCAATTCATGTGCCNTAGGACCACTTCCACACTCACATTGTCTCAAGTGGTTCCTGGAAAGGCTTCAAAACTCACAGCGTTCTCTCTGTTGGGCTCCCAAAGGCTACAAGGTGGCCACCAGCCACATCCCTGTGGCTCCCTGTACTTTGGAGCCCGTTGTAGACCCACACATCCCAGGATCCTGGCGGGTTTGCAATGCAAGGGAAGGGCCCTGCAAGGCCAAGGAGGCCATCAGACTGCAAGTTGGTGGGAGGTTCTAGAAACTTCTTTCCAGCCTTAAGCTCTAATTAGCCCAGCTGGACAAAAAGCAGCTCTCACCTGAGGAGGAGTAAGCTTAAGCTAAATATGCATGACAATGGCCCAGGACAAGTTGCCCCAAAAATATCGTCCATGTGGAAGTGTCTTATACCACAAACAGTGCTGGATTTAATACACACACACACACACACACACACACACAAGTATTAGTTATAGAACAAAGGATCTCATAAATCAAGGCATTTACCAAATATATTGGTGGTGACCACAGGTAGGTGAGTCACAGCAAAGATGGGAAACTGACATGGGTTTTAGATGCTATCTGACNGCATTCTTAGCTTTGGAATTGGTAGAAGCTAGTGGCCTACCAGGTACACACTTTAAAAGGCTCTCATAATCACAAGGTCGGATGCAGGGGTGGGTAATGAATGGCTTTCAGAGGGACTAAAAGTAGCCCAGGATGATTGGACTTTGGTCTGTAACATTTGAACTCTCCATAATCATGAAGTTCAGTCGCTTGGCCTCGTAGATGTTTTAATACGGGGCCGTCTTTCCTTCTGTCTGACAGCTTTGGTATATACTCATCTGCCCCCACAGCTGTGCCATGTTCTCTAAAAAGTAAATCTGCTTTTGCTTTCTTTATTGACTCTCTCTCTCCAACTCCTAGCCTGAGCCATCTCAGAAAAGCCACAAAGCACTGCTCTCCAAAACACGTATCTGTCTGTACAGGGCCCTTCTGGCCCCTGCGCCAGAGGTACCCGGACACAAAACATCTAGATGAACAGGTGCCCTGAGCTTGAGTTCTCCCTGGGCAATTCCTGGCCTGCTTGCACATCACCAGCAATGGGCACTTTTCACCCAGGCTTGCACTGCACTGCACTTCCAAGACTACTACTCTCTTGGAAATTCTTCCATGAACTAACCTGGAATTGGCTCTCCTGTCTCTGCCTCAGTGATCAAGGCCTGGGCATCTGGAAGTGCCAACCACTGATACTCCCCCTGCCCTTGATGGCCCCACAAAATCTATAGGTAGGACAGCATTCCTCCAGGCCTTGGGTTTATGAACCTCTGCCTACACATTCTTCCTTCAGACTCTCTAGGCTAGCGATTAGCACACTCACTGATGCCTCTGGTCATCCATTGTCCATCAATCCATCTGTCTGTCTGTCTATCCAAGTCAGACCTGAGTATTTAAGCCTTTGCCTTCCTTTTAATTAACCAATAAGTGTGGGAGTGAGCCCCACCTCAGGGTAATTACTGGGGCAATGGAAAAGTCTGCTTACTGTCGGTTCACTTATCCTTCCTATGTGTACAGTGGGTATCACAATACTAGCCTCAGAACACTGTTCTCAGAAAGAGAGGGGACTAGTCTGGCTAGCTGTTTAAGGATGATGAGTAATGACTCATTAAATCCACAAGCAATTNGGCTGGTCCCCTCCTGGGGCCCCAAACCAGTAGCAGTCACAGAGCTACATCCTCTGGAAGGGTCCCTAGGTACTTCTCTGGCCCTTCATTAGGTGCNTGGTTGAGCACTGTCAAGCACAGGCTCTGAGTACCAGGTCCTACAAGGAGCCAAGCAACACGCCTGCCACCTTCCTGGAGTTCACAGTCACTCGGGCACTGTGTTTACTATGTCAGGTTCCCCAATAGCCTTTGTGGTTGGGTTTCTCAGACCACAGGAGACAGGAAAGCAGTTGCTAGTGACAAGCAATGGCAGGCACAGGGGGTGCAGAGTCCCTGCTGTCCAATGACTGAGAGAGGAGAGGCAGAAGCAGCCAGCCATGCTGTTGCTTGCTGGTGAGTGTGCAGAGTGCTGGCCAGAGCTTTGGCATTACAGGCAGAGGACTAATTGCTCAGCTCCAACTTCACTCCCATCAATAAAGGCTGATTTTTTTTTTAAGGCTTTAAAGAATGAAGAGCTCATGAGAGACTAGAAAGGGTCTCCCCTTGCAGATCTCCTTACCCAACACTCGGGCANCTGCTGGGGCTTTTCTAGTCATTTTCAAACAGAACCTAGGCAGGTCCAACCTAGTATGTAAATCTTACTGTCTAATGTCATCTGAAGCTCCTGCTCTCATAGCTTCGCACAGGGAGCCTCTGGTGGAAAAGGGGACAGGTCCCCTGGAACTGGAGTTATAGACAGTTTTGAGCTGCCATGTGGGTGCTGGGAACTGAACCCAGGTCCTTTGGAAGAGCAGCCAGTGTTCTTAACTGCTGAGCCATCTCTCCAGCCCCCAAATTCCAATGCGATTCTTAGACATGCTGAACACTCCCACTCCAGGCTCCACTCTGTGAGCAGCCGCAGCCATACCCTGTCCTGAATTGCTAGGGAAGATGAAACCACTGGTTCACATGATGCCAAGGCTCAGACTCACAGCAGCACCCTGCTGAAGAGCTACTGAGAGTCACTGTCTGTGTACCCTCCACAGTCTGGAAGGTGAGAGATAGGAGACTTAGCTCGATTTGCCTAGCTTCGTTNNTGGCACATGAAAACGGAGACCAAAACCCAGGCCTCCCCCGAAGGCTAGAAATGATCTGTCCTCCATGTTCTTTGTTCTGGAATTGTATTCAAGGGAACCTTTGACAGTGACTCTCCCCGGCTTCACGTGGNTCTGGGGTCGGGGAAGGGCAGNATGACATTTTTCCCAGCCAGGCCACAGGGCTTTNGTAGATGAAAGATTCTCTCTGGTGGAGGGGGACAGGGTGTTGGCTGGCCAGTAGGGGCAGGCCTAGGAAGCTACTACCATCGTGGTGGTAGGTCCTGAGAGTGGGGTCTGGTAAAGAGATGGGGTAATGGAGGCTTAGCACCAGGCTCCTGGTCTGGGCCATCTGAGCTCAAGTTCTAGCTGTCCTGCGGGTCATGCAACTTGTCCAGGTCCCATTTTCTTTATCTGTAAATGGGGGAGGAAGTCATAATCTGGATCCCAGGGCCTGCATCAGGACCAGCTCTGATCTGTGTTTGCTGTCCTCCACCGCCACCCTAGTTCATGTGTTTCTCANACTGACTCTANGTAGTGAGAACTGTGAGGTCATTTCCACGGGGAAGGAAATGGAAATTGAGAACAGCCAGGGCCATGGCACTCATGTGTGTGGGGTAAGCCACATCTACTCTGTGGAATTCCTTCCATCTTCTNGAGCAGGATTGGGTACCTGGTACTGACCTCCAGAAACCTGAGTGGGTCCAGCCTACAGAAAGNCTCCTGCCCGCACATCCTGGGTGAAGAAAGCAGGCCCTTTGAAGGTGCAAGTTTCTTGTTCAAGGGGCCTGGTCTGTGTGGCCAACCCTCATAGCCACTAAGAGTGATATGAGCAGAGAAAGGAGGAAGTGGTAGTGGAGATGGAGGCTGCTGCTTCTCTCAGTCAGTGGGGCACGTACAGCAGGGTCTGGTGGCTCACAGGCCTGAAATGGAACACTTGGAGCCCCCAGAGGATTCAGTAGGCCACCCTTGCACAGCAAGGCACCTGGATTTCTGCTCTACTCCCTCAAGGCTGAGGCAGGAAGATTCATCTTCCTGCCCTCGGATTGATTTCCTGAGCCCATCCTCCTGGAAGCCTGGGTTGGCTGAATGGCCACATACCACATGGCAAAGCTGATCCCACAATCTGGTTCATGTGGGCTTCCTGGGTGAAGGGACCATGTCTACTAACCACCCAGGACCTGGCCTGACAGGCTGGATGTGACTTCTAGCTGCTTTCTGGTGGTTTTTTCTCTAGGCAATGTTGCGCTAACCAGCCTGGCACACCTTGAGTCTAGGGCACGTGGATTAAATCCTAAAATCTGGCCTTGTTTTGAGGTGGAGACAATTTGAGTCATCATTTTCCAAAGATATATTTTGTTCTGACTTGGGNTCTGGGGATTGCTTTGCTNATATTTTGTTGTAGTTTGTATTATTTTGTTATTGAGACAGGATCTCACTCCACAGCCCAAGCCAGACTTGACCTCATGTTTCTCTTACCCCAGTCTCCCAAGTACTGGGATTACAGGCTTGTGTCACCATGTGCAGCCTCAAAAGTTATCACATGTGCGTGCATGCATGAGAGAGAGTGTGTGTGTGAGAGAGAGTGTGTATGTATATGTGTGAGAGTGTATGTGTGTGAATGTGTACGTATGTATGTGTGTGTGTGAGTGTGTGTGAGACTGTATGTATGTATATGTGGGAGAAAGAGAATGTGTGGGTGAATGTGTGTATGTATGTGTGTGTAAGAGTGTGAGAGTGTGTGAGTGTGTATGTATGTGTGTGAGAGAGGAAAAGAGAGAGAGAGAGAGTGTGTGAGTGTAGGCCAGAGTATTACTTCATGTGTCCTTCCATAGGAGTCATCTACCTTGTTTATTGAGACAGTCTCTTTCTGGAACTTGGAGCTCACTAATTGAGCTAGGCTGGCTGGCCAGCAAGCCCCAGGGATCTGCCTGTCTCTGCCTTCCCAAAGCCAGGGTTCCAAATGCACCATACTCAGCTTTTTTTTATGTGGTTGCTAGAGATCAAACTCAAGTCCACATATTTGCGAAGCAAGCCCTTTACCAAGTGAACCAGCTCTCCAACCCCAAAAGCTATCTACCCCGCCCCCCACCTTCTGCACAGGGTTTTTGCTTTGTGCCACACCAAAAGCTATCTTTTTAAATTAATTTTTTTAATGCTTCAAGGTGAAATCACTTCTGGGCTGAATGGCTCTGTGGTCTTGGTCTACTGAACNCCTGTGGGGCTGTGGCTCTGGGGCCCAGCCAACCTGGAACACTCCAAGTTCTGTTGAGCTGCCTTGGGCGGTCCCCACCCATTTCGGACATCCTCATTTCTATCTCTCCTTTGCTGCGTCTTGGTGTTTTCAGCAGTGCAAAGGCTGGGATGTTCTGGATGTGTGGTAGATACTCAACAAATAGAGAGCTTGCTACTGCCAGGCTGGTTTCTCCACTGCNCAGTACCCCAGCCACTGAAACCTTTGTAAGAATAAATTTACAGGGAGACTGAGCTTCAAGTCCACCTGCCCCCAGGATAGGACTCGGGCTATTCATAGGGCCAGGAACTAGGATGGTCCAAGGTATGGGGAACNTGACTGAAAGTACATGAGTGCAAACTTTACAGCTCTTCTTGCTTAGAAAGTGGGGGTATTAGCTTTTCTGAGGAGAACTGTAACTTCTTGAGGTAAAAAAGGTCATTCAAATGACACCTTGGAAGGCTCAGGTGAAGAACAGTGCCTTATGCAGGAAAGGCCTCCAGGTTTGTGAATAGTGAGTGGCCTAGACAGACATAATTTTCGTGCCTCACTCATCAGCGGTTTCAATGTAGCNGAGCTAGCAGGGNACTGATAACGCACAGCTCAGTTGTATAGGCCCCCAGAATNGTGACTTCTAAAGAAAACTAAAAGTAAGTGACTAGGGAGAACATGAAGGCTCAGCCAGAGCAGGGAATGGTACAGAGCTGGTGAGGGTAAATGAGGCTAGGCTTCAGTGTTGGCTGGCTGCTGATAATCAAAGCCAGGCTGGCCTCCATGGCGTCTTGGAAGCCGAGGTCATCGCCTCTGGATGGCCGTATCCTGGGAATGGCTCAGGTCCTGGAGTGCTGCCAAGGGCTGCAGAAGATCCCCATTCACAGCTGCGAAGCCCTTCCTTCTCCTGGCAAATGCCTAGCAGGTTGTAGTGGGTCAAGTAAGGGCTCATTTTCTGAAGAGATTTGCCTCGTTATTTATATGTTTGGGCACAGGTACATGTGGGTGCTTGCAGAGGCTGAAAGAGGGTGTCAGATTCCCTGGAGCCGAAGCTTCAGGAGGTTGTGAGCCACCTGAGGTGGGTGCTGGGAACTCAACTTGGTCCTCTGCGCGAGTAGTAAGTGCTCTTAACCTCTGAGCCATCCCTCAAGGCCCAGGCAGGGCTCTATTTTCATGCTTTAAAGTAAGATCNTGGTCGGGATTTTCTTGCTAGGCTAAGGGTGGATGGGAGGNTATGAATGAGGTGGAAGGAGAGGGGAAGCTAGGGCAGCCCTGGTGAGTCTGCCTTGGATAGATGGTGGACTTCTGACTGAGAGGTTCTTCTCTGTAATCNCTTCCTTCTCTCCCCGCAGCACTCTGAGCAGTGAATCTGCTAAGAAGGTCCGGGTGAAGGAGGAGGGGAATGAGGCGGGGCAGGGATGGAAGGCAAGACAGGCAGCTCTGAGGGGCTAGGCACTTCCTTTAGAACAGCTGGGTCACTTGTGACTGTGGCTCATTCTGCCTGATGCCACCGCAGCACCCAGGGGCTAGATGGGAGTCTCCGGCCTGTGGCAGGTGCTGTGGAGACTAGTTCCTGAAGACCTGGGCTAGAGGGCTCTGTGCTGCATTTCATATTCTCCAGCATGGCCTATGTGAGTCTGGTGGGTTTTCCTTTTCTACTCTGGAACTCAGGACAGAAAGAAAGAGCCCCCTAGAGAGTCAGGCCTGGGCATCGGGAGAGGAAACATAGACTATTAGCTCTCCCTACAAATCTTCCTCAGAGGCACGGTGGAGAAACAGGCCCTTGAAGGGCTAGGTTCTAGTTTGTAATATGGCCCCAGGCAGGCCCTTCCCTTCTCTGGGCTCAGTTTCTTAAGGGTTGAGGGGTCTGTGGTTTTGTGACCTGAATGCTAACATCAGCTCAGTGACCTCCACAGGGAAGGGGAGGGGGTCTGTGGCTTCTGACTCACTTTTTCCTCATGCTGCTACAGGCTTTGACCTAGGGGTCCCCAGGGAGGGCAGAGGCCAAGAGTGGGAAGTTGTGCTCTAAGCTCATGAAAAGGTGGCTCCCCTTAATATGGAAGCCTGCCTCAGGATGGTGCAGCCTAGACTTGGCAAGGGGAAGAGGAAATGCCTGCCCATAAAGGGCCTGCAGCAGGTTGCAGAAGCAACTGTCTCAGGCTGGGGTCTCGGATAGCCAGCTAAGGCCTAGATCCACAGTTCAGTGGCCAGTGGGCAGCTGACCCTGGGCCTGGCCCTACAAGGCTGCTCAGAGAAAGGGATATGAGCTTAGGGGCTGAAATCTTATAAAGATTCAACACTTCCAGTTGCCTGAATGTGCACAGGAGGTGGGGGGGGATTTATGCCCCCTGTACTCTTCCCCAATATCTGATTCTCTGTAGATCTTGAAGCACACCAAATGTCCCTGAAGGACACTTACTGGAGATGTAATCCAGGGCTTCTAGGCCATCACTCTATCCCTGAGCCATATCCTTAGCCCTTTTTTTGATTTTTAACCCCATCTATGCTCACCACACACTCATAATTTGAGGGGAGGCCTGGGGCATGGGAAGGAGTCAGGTTAAGTATGAGTGACCCCCTAGGGAGACTCATTGACCTCAGACAGGCTCTGTGGATAGTTTTGGAGTGTATGTTCAGGGAAGTTGGGGTTCCTTTCAGTCAATGGGGCTTTGAGAGGGTCTGAGGGAACACTGAAGACAGACAAGGTAGACACCAAATCTCCTGTCCCAATACCCAAGGGTAGAGGGTTGATGAGACCCCAGTGAGGGAGACAGATGCCCCTGCTTTTCTCCAGGATCCATGTCCTATCATCTGTAGTCAATCACACAGGACCGAGGAGAGCTACGGGTGAGAGGCCTAGGTGTAGGATGTTTCGGGAACTTCCTTGAAGTCCTTGAACTCTACTTCTGTTCTCCAGTTGCCCAGGCTGGTGGCTCAGACATGCTCAGAACCCACTAGTGGGAGACATGGGAGTCAAGTTGGTCAGGGGTCACCTGGACTGGCTTGGCAAGGNCTAGGCACAAGGTCAGCTGCCTCCCAGAATTCCCAGATGCCCTTTGACCCTAGTTAAGAGATGAGTTACAGCCGGGGATGTAGCAGAAGTTGAGCCAGGTAGCTGGTGTTCTATGACCACATTTGCCTCCTGAAGCCGTGAGATCATAAGGGCATGAGCCACACCAGGCACTTAATGAGGAGGAATCTGGGGTCTGGCTGTCATCATGGAGCCTCAGTGGGGCCCTTCTCATCCATCCACTGTCTTGAGTTGAAGCTAATGTGTCAGAGTCTTGAGGCCCGAGGCCTAGCTCAGCAGCCTGGACAGCTGTGGTTCTNGAACCTTCACATATGGAGTGGTACTGTGCACCAGCATGAGGCTGGGCCCTAACCTGTAAGTGCTTGACCAGGGACGTGGAGGCCAGAGAGAGGCTGTTCTTGGGAGGTTGTCTGCAGGATCCCTGCTGCCCCACTGGGGTTCTCACAAATGTCCTACGTTACAGTGCAGGGACTTCACGGCCCACACGGGATATGAGGTACTGCTGCAGCGGCTGCTGGATGGCAGGAAGATGTGCAAGGATGTGGAGGAGCTGCTCAGGCAGAGGTAAGAAGGGCTGGCCTTGTGGGATGAGGGCAGATGGGGGGGTGGCTACGCCCCTTAGAACCTAGCTGATATCAGTATGGGTCTGATTTCAAAAGCTAAGAGCTAAAACTGAGGAGATGGCTCAGTGGGTAACTTACTTGCTAAACAAGTCTGAGGACCTGAGTTCAAATCCCCTCCTATAGCAAAAGGAGATGCAGTGACAGAATCCCAGAATCTCATGGGCCAGCTACCCTGGCGTCTCTGCAGAATATACTGTACTCATATATGAAATCTTAAAGGGGGTGGGGGAGGGTGGGGAAGATGTCCTTTGACCTCCACAGGTGCGTTGTGGTACCTATGCACCTGCACTCATGCACACTCACTTGCACACACACATGCAAACACTCACACACTCATACACACAAGCCAGAGCTCTCTGTTTTCTCCTGTGGCTAGGACTTGGCTTCCTCCAAGGGGCATACCATGCAGCAGCCCTTAGGACAGGCCTGTTTTCAACTGACATTTATCCTCAGAAGGAGATGGGGCTCAACTTCTTCAGTAGCCATCTTGCCAGCAAAGTATGATGGGAGAGCTGGGGTCCTGCACCTAATTGGGGGCCATAGCCAGCTGACAGTGATGGAAGGGACACAGTGCTTGCTCTGTCCTTGCAGGGCCCAGGCGGAGGAGAGGTACGGGAAAGAGCTGGTGCAGATTGCNCGCAAGGCTGGTGGCCAGACAGAGATCAAGTAAGATGCCCGCGGCTCCCACCGCTCCTCTGAGGAACCCTTGGGATTTACTCAGGACTTGGGGCTTTCTGATGTGGGGTAAACTGGGCAGGAGCTGGTGAGTGGCATCTGGACCCTGTGTGGTGCCTGTCACCAGGCATTCTGAGGTCAGGGTCTTTTACTAGTTAGTGCTCTGGGAAGAGCAGGGTATGTGGCACCCACCAGTCCCACCTTCACGGCAGGTGACAGGCCCTATTCTTGTCTGTGCAGCTCTCGGCAGGTCTGTATGAGGCATGCTCATTGGGCTATGAGTCACCCGTGGCTGTCAGCGGAGTGGGAGAGGCCATCATCTGACAGTTTGATGCCAGTTTGAGCTAGGCATCCTGTAAAATGGGGTAGGGGGTGGGCACAATCTCCTGCCCGCTGTAGAAGAATGGTTGTGGGGGCTGAGGCTCCAGGTGAGTCTTGCTTCTTGCTTATAGAAAGCTAGAGGGACAGTGTTTGCCTGCCTTGTTTGTATATGACCCCAGGATAGTCACTCCCTGTCTGAATCCCAAGTCCCTTTCTGTGAAAGGGGATAGCTTGCAGATGCACTCAGTGAGCAGTGGGGTATCTGTAGACTCACCTGCCCTACACATATGCCCCTCCAGGTGAACTCAATGCTGCTCACTTGGGCAGAAGTGCTGGCTGGACTTCCTTCCTAAGCCATTTTCTTCAGGCTGGTCCCTCAGTCCAGTGCTGAGACCATGAGGGAAGCTGCACAGTGATCTAGGAGCCAGGCTTCTGGGGGTAGCCTTCATGCAAAGGGGTACCCTTCATGCAAAGGGGTACCCCTGGGGCAAGCAAACCCACAGGAGGCTCCAGCAAGATAAGAAAGTGACCAGAGCAGGCCAAGGTTGGGGCAGGTGAGAGGCTGACTAGGACCCTCCAGGAGGAGAGGGCATTCCCATCTTGACTACTTGTGGACAAAGGCTCAAAGACGTGACGATAACCACCACCCATAGAGCCCTTGCAGAGTGGGGTGGAGCCTACCCCCTCCCTCAGAGCTATGCTGCCTGCAGGTCCTGCTGATCCCCACACATAGTGGCATTCACATGATGTTGCTGTCCCATGTGACACTGTTTATTTAACTGTGGACCAAGTGTCTGTCATCTGCCCATGTCCTCGGTAAGCACTTATGGAGTATCTGCTCTATGTCCTGGCCTAGACTGCCAAGGAAGTTCAAGAACTCAACCCCCTGAGATGATCTTCTTTTCTTTAGCACTTTGCAGCCGACCCTCCCCACAGGCACCTCCTCCAAGAGGACCTCCAGATTGCCTCACTGTCCAGAGCTTGGCTCAGACAGGGTCATCCCCTCATTCCAACCTGGAGGACTCTTGATAGTGTTGCTAATCTTGGGAGTGTAGATCAGGTTCGTTTCTCTGGCATTTAAGGACTTAAAGGGCAGGGAAAAGCAGCAGGGAAAAAAATCTCAGACATGGCAGACAGAATCAACTGCTACAGGAAGGCTTTTGTTAAGAAGTACACACCACTAGCCAGGAGATGGTGGTGTATGCCTTTAATTCCAGCACTGGATTCGAGGCCAACCTGGGTCTACAGAGTGAGTTCCAGGACAGCCAAGGCTACACAGAGAAAGCCTGTCTCATAAAGCAAACAAGTAAACATACATTCAGCAAGGCAAACAGAGAAAGAACCCCGCAACGCAGAGGAGGTACTCAGGACCCCTAAGCCCAGTCTCTTGCCAGGCTAGGGGCCTTTGGGGGTGGCGTCAGTTTAAACAAAGGGATGGCTGATGGGACCACAACATGTCCTGATCCAGCTTTGAACTTATTGACTGGTCTGCTAGCAAGGGTTGGGGGGTACACTTGGGAAGACAAAGCCCTGTGTCGTCCTTAGTACCTTGTTACCTATCTGTGGGCCCTCCCCACCTAGTCCTTCAGCAGGGAGTGTGAGTGGGTCCACAGTCCTTGTTACAGACATTTGTGGGTGGGAAGTATTGGTCCTTTCTTTTTTAAAGGTTTATTTTATATATATGTGTGTGTGTGTGTGCGCGCGCGCGCTCTATCTGCGTGTACAACTTTACGTGACATCCTAGTATATATTGTTATGAGCTACCTTGTGGTTGCTGGGAATTGAACTCAGGACCTCTGGAAAAGTAGCCTGTGCTCCTAGGCACTGAACCATCTCTCTAGCCCCAGGAAGTGTTGGTCCTTAGGAAGGCCATCTTCCAACACCCAGTCCCCTCTGCCTACAACACAGGGGAGCAGAGTTGAGTACACAGACAGACGAAAGCCTGAGGGTGAAGTAGCTTCATAAACAGCCCACACTAAGAGAACTCTACTGGCTGCCTCTACTTCTGTAGCCCCCAAACCAGCGTTCCTGTCTGGGGTCCTGGCCTCACACTAGCTTGAGTCTCACAGAACTAGGGACTTAGGCCACATAAATGAAAGGAAGTTTTAGTCACACCTTAAAATGAGTTTTTCACACCTCATGCACATGCTACGCCCGTGAACCTGCCCGAGCCCCTGCATGTGAAGGACAGGCTAGGTATTGCAGGAGCTTATTGTCGCTGTCCACACCCCATGACCAGCCTTGCAGAAGATTTGGCTTGGTCCTCAGGCCACTGTCACCCTTCCTTTCTTTCTACCTATCCCTATTTGGTCCTCCGGGTCTGCCCAAACCCCCTCCTTGCCCAGGAAGTGGTCACTTCCTCCCCTTCTTCCTCTTGCTGCCCCAGGAGNGGTGTCTCAGAAGGTGGAGTAGAGCTGGGCCAGTGTCCTGTGAACCCGGCTGTGGTTACAGATGAGCAATGATAACCGCGGGGCACCCTAAGGCCCCCTTACCTTCACCCCTCACAAACCTGAGTGCTGAGATTCTCCTGCCAGGGGACTTTTTGTGTGTTTTATGATCTCTGCTCCACTGAGCTCAAAGTGAAGATGTCATTGAGGAAGGTGGTGACCCTGTTCCCAACCAGCTCCCTGTAGGTGCAAGGCCTGCTTCTAACTGGAGACAATTAGCTTCCTGCCTGGCAGGTGGCCAAGGGTTGGGAATGCTGAGATGGGGAGACGTAGTGTGGTGCACGTTCTGTGAGGGGGACACTTACACTGTGAAACTAGACTGGAACATAAGTTTTCTGAGTCTCCTGAGGGCCAAGCCAAAAGGCCAACAGGAAGAATTGCATGTGTGGACATGGGTGGTAGATGACAAAAGCTAAAATCATTCTAACTCCTATCAAGAGAAGGCGGGGTCACCACAGCAGACATCCCTGTTGTCCTCTGCAAAATGGAAGGGCTGGCCTTGACATTTTATTTTTAAGATTTGTTAAAAATGTGTTTGTCAGTTTGTCTGTGTGGATCTGTGCAGATGCTCACAGAGGCCAGAGGTGTCAGGTCTCCTAGAGTCACAGGGGTGTGAGCTGCCTGATGTGGGTGCTGGGAACCAAGCTTGGGTCCTCTGCAAGAGCAGAACGTGCTCTTAACCCGAGCCGTTGCTCCGGCCCTTGGCCTGGCCAGTTTGCTTCCTACCAAGTGCATGGCTGTGGGGTCACTTTTTGCCTCTGTGATTCAGTTTCTTTATTTGTAAAGGGCAATAATCAAGGTATCTTGGCTTGTGGGTTTGAAGTGGGCCAGCCATTCTCATACCAAGTGTGTCAGCAGCCCCTGGAAAGTACAGACTGAGTGGCCAGTGGTCAGTTCACTGGCAGAGGCCTGCACATCTGTCTGTCTGATGGCTCCCAGGCTGCTGGGGCTGTTTTGTGGCTTTGTTATTTAGGGACAGAGGCCTGGCAGTAACTAGGACCCCATAATCTTCTTTCAGGCCTGGATCCCCAGGGGTCCTGTCAGGTTGCCACTCTTCCTTGACCTCAGTTTCCCCAACTGTCCAAGGAGAAGAGGAAACCTCTGCAGAACGTATTTGTTCTACCCCAAGGCACAGGCAGGTGGGCTTCCGTGAAAGGACACCTAGGGAACTGGTTATGAGATGGGTGTCATATGACAATGTTACCACCAGGGGGCGGGAGAGCGCTCTGCAGAGAGGCGGTGAAACACTGCAACAAGGGGAGGGCTGCTTGGCTGCTGACGGATTCTAGTGAGCCTGCCATACTCTGGCCTCAGTTTCCAACTGATTGGTTCCTCAGGCATCCTAGAGAGAAGGAAGCCATGGCATTTTTATTTCCTTAGCTAAGGGCTACAGATGGTGTCTAAAGACCTGGGGCAAGCTGCACCACCATGCACTTGTTTTTGTGTTCTTAAGAGACTCAGTACTCCTAAGGCCAAGCTGGGAGCACAGAAGCACAGATCTCCCTCACCATTCATGGCCTGATGTGTGGGAAAAGACTCAAAGCTGGGGTAGCCAGGCAAGAGACTCCTACCTGAGGTCAAGGGAGCAGCTTCTGCAAAGGGGCCACTGGAAAACTCTTAGGAGGGGCAGTTTGGGGTTGGGGGAAGACCAGGTGGGCTGCTGCTGCCTGGAGGATGCCCCCGGAACTGCATATGTGTGGGCATGACAGGCATGGAAAGCTCCTACCTTGCTCCAGGCCTCAATGGTACCTTACACTGGACTCACATTCTCAACCATTTTGTGGGGCTAAAGGCTCTGTAGAAGGGAAGTGAAGATAGAGGGCCAGGTGGCTTGCCTAGGGTCACACAGTGGATGAGTGGCAGAACCTGGTCATCTGGCTCCAGCGTCGACTGCTGTTGCGAGTGGGAGCTCACAGTAGGGGGCCGCCCCTGATTTCTACCCCATCATCTGAACGAAGCTCATGCCCCTCAAAGGCCCTGCTCCCAAGAGCTCAGGCTCTCCCTCACGGTTCCTGTATCTGCCCTAGGACTCCTGTACCTACCGATAAACAGCACTGTGTCCTGGGGTAGGAGTGCTGGCACTCAGCCCTCAGCACCACCATGCTCTGTGGCAAACAAGGCTGCCAGACAGAATACAGGGCGCTTGATTCTGCCACTTCCCAGTACACAGTGAGGGCTCTTTAAGTGTCCATCATTTGTTATTCAGGGCATGTTCACATTCAGGGAGCGATTTTAAAATAAGGTTCAAGTAAACTGAGCTCAGTGGAGATCTCTGGGAAATCGGGTGGGGGCATTTGAGACAGGCTTATTGTGTAGCTCAGGATGGCCTTGAACTTGTGGCCTGTCTGCCTCTGTTACCTGAGGGCTGGGACTCCAGGCTGTGCCACTCCCCCCCTCTGCCCCCAGCCCTTCCACTTGCTGCATGTAGCATGCACTCCGGCTTGAGCACTGTCCTGGCTCCTATGCCCTGTGCAGCNTCTTCCTTTCCTTCTTCTTGGTGCCCTCCCTGGAGCAGTCCGCTGCCATAGCTCTCCCTGCCTGTGACCCTGCCCACCCTCTCCATAGCCTCCAGGCCACCTGCTGGAAAGAGCTATCGAGCCCCTTCCTCTGCTTCAGACTCTTCCTGGCAGCATCGGGTTCCAGAAGCACTAGGTGCCTGCCCAGGAGGGGAGGTCTCAGTGAGGGAAGGGAGCCTCCAGAGGACCCGCCCTTCTTCTCTGGGCTTGCAAATAGAAGCAGGGAGTGAGGGAGTAGGGGAGTGGGGGGGGTGGATGACTTCCTTCCCTGCCATAGCAAGAAGGCTTGATTGCTTTGTAATTTACAAAGGAAACTTTGTTTTTTTGAGTGCCAGTTTGGGGTTCACAATAACGATGACCAAAGCCAAAGGGTCCCTTGCATCCAGAGGCAATGTATATGGCTTAGGACCCTCTCTCCAAAATAAAAGAACCGTGGGCCAGGGACTGCAGGTTTTTGCATACCTGCCTGCCGACCTGGACTTCTGTTTTGCAGTTCCCTGAGGACCTCCTTTGATTCCCTGAAGCAGCGTAAGTTCCAACCATCCCCACATGGGCAGCAGGGCCATAGGGTACAGCTCTCACGGGGTGAGTGGGATGTGCACTTGGGCTGTGGCCCAGCCTTATATCGAAGATGGGAGGGGTGGGAGGTGAAGTATGAGGGTGCCACACTGGTCCAGGCAGAGGCCTACTGTCACCCTAGAGACAGAGAACGTGGGCAGTGCACACATCCAGCTGGCCCTGGCCCTGCGTGAGGAGCTGAGGAGCCTGGAGGAGTTCCGTGAGAGGCAGAAAGAGCAGCGGAAGAAGGTGAGGAGGGATGGGGGGAAGGGCTAAAGGAGGGAGGACAGGGGACCAGGGAGGGGATGGTGGCTGAGGTCACCCCGTTCTGGGGGCCAGTTGGGAAGTATGGCATGAGGGAAGATAGAAGGTGTGTGTTCTAGTTTGCTTTCCTGTTGCTGTGATAAAACACGGACTTGGGAAGAAGGGTTCATCTGGCTTACATTTCCCATGTCACAGTCCCTCACTAAGGGTAATTAGGGCAGGTACTGAAGCAGAGACCACAAGGAAGGCTTACTGGCTTTGCTTCCAGGCTCGTGTTCAGATACATTTCTTACACAGCCCAGACCCACCTGCCTAGGGATAGTACCACTGACAGCTGGGCCCTCCTATTAACNATCAAGAAAATGTCCTACAGACACCCCCACAGGTCAGTCCAATGGAAGCAGAGAGGCCAGGCCCTGCCATCAGAGCTGTGATGTGGTGAGCCTGACTGGGTCTATATACACCCTCTGTGAGGAGAGGGACACATGGTGGCCTTGGTTGGCCAGGTGCACAGGCAGGTTCCGGTGACTACTGTTGCTTCTGTAACCCAGTGGCTTGTCAGAGCCTCCCCAGGACCCCAGGGCACAAACTGGCTCTAATTCTATAGCCAGAGGTATTTTACTTTTAATTCTCCTGACTCGCAGCCTCTGTCCTGGCTGTTCCACTCCATCCAAGAAGCCCAGAGTGGATGTTGTGCCGTGCCTGTGGTGTGGCTATGAGTGTGCATGCGTATGTGGATGTTCAGCCTAGGGTCATGAATGGGTGAATACTGGAGTGTGTGGTGTATGCACGAGTGGCCTGTGGGTGTGCAGAGCAGGCCTGTGTGCAATGTGAGCAGTTGGGAGATGAGTATGGACTAGGTATGCATGTGTATGTCAGTGTACACTCAGTGTGAGCAAGTGATGGTTTGTGAATGAGACTCAGGTCTTGTGTATATGTAGGTGAGAATGCTCTCTCTGGCTGGAGATCAAGTCAGGCTGAGGTCCACAGTTAGGAAGCAGTAGGCATACCTACAGGCTAAGTTTCTCTGTCATTCTGTTCTGAGTGTAGGTATTGTGTTTTTGTTTGAGACAGGGTCTCACCATATAACCTTGGCTGGCCTGAAGCTTGCTATATAAACCAGACTGGCCTCATACTCATAGAGCTCCTCTTGCCTCAGCCTCCCAAATGCTGGGATTAAAGGTATTGTTTTGAGGGTGATAACTCTAGGAGAGAGTGAACACTGACACACATGCACACATGAACATGATGGAGGGGTGTTATGTCCCAGGGACAAGGACAACCCATCCTCTTGGCCTAGGGGAGCGTCTTGAGACCAGAGCCCCCAGCTCAGAACCTCATGTCTCCTGCAGTATGAGGCTGTCATGGACCGTGTCCAGAAGAGCAAGCTGTCACTCTACAAGAAGACCATGGAGGTAAATGGGAGGGCTCTGGACAGGCTTGCCTCAGACCTTGGTCCACTACATGTATCGGCCTGCAGGGAGAAGAGACATCTGAGAGGGCAAAAGGTGTAAGGGCCCAGAAGACGGGGGCCCAAAGTCTCCATGGGAGGGATACCTAATCCACCAAAGCCCTCCACAGGGAGGGAGTCTGGGCTTAGGGAGCCTCATCTTGGGGCCCCAAGTAGGGCATGCAGCCCCACAGACACATCTCTCTGCCCCTTCAGTCGAAGAAGGCATATGACCAGAAGTGCCGGGATGCAGATGATGCTGAGCAGGCCTTTGAGCGCGTGAGTGCCAACGGCCACCAGAAGCAAGTAGAAAAGGTATGCAGGGTACTGGGGGCGGGGCGTGGAGGTGATGGATGTCATGACACCCAAAGCAGGGTGGAGTTGGTAGGCAGGGAAGGGCTGCCATCCCTGAGCTGAATTTGCATCTGGGACATAGCTGCTTACCCTTTTCCAATTCTCAGTGTCCAGTCTGTGNGAAGGTGTGTCCTCAAGAACCATTCTTAAGCACGGGTCCTCTGTAGCATAGGCAATCTCCAGACAGGGTAGGGGTGAGTAAGTTATCAGGGCCCTTAACACCTGTTGCACAGCCCAGAAAGCTGAGCCCAGACAGAGCAGGGGGTTGTGGATGAGTCGAATCCAGATTGGCCGGAGCCCAGGTTCTGAGCAGCAATGCAGTGAAGGCCACATGGGTCTCAGCATCTGCATGTTTCATGTTTCCTGGTGGCTGGGGGTTTCTGCTTTTATTTCCCTTGCATGGAACCAGCCTGGTCCCCTCTGCAGCAAGGCTGCTGGTGAATGGTAGAATTCACCCACCCACACTTTGATGTCCCTGGACTTGCCAGGGAGGGTGCCAGTCACTTCTGTGTAGCTTCAGGGCCAGGATTCCTGGGCTGGGACTCAATGCCACTCTCCTGTCTCCTCAGAGCCAGAATAAAGCCAAGCAGTGCAAGGAGTCCGCCACAGAGGCAGGTACGAGGCCCTGGCCACTCCTCTTCCCTCAGCTGGTGCTCTGCCACGTGCCAGTGTCCCCTGTGCCCCACTCCAGAGTACAGAGACTATTCCTCATCACTCTGCATGTCTCTTCCTCAGCTGGTGCCTGCAGTCATGATGACTGTTTGTTCTTAACAGACGGAAACAAAGATGTCACATGGCCACTGAGTAGTGGATAGCATTTGAATCGAAATCATTGGGTTTCAGAGCCTGAGATCTACAGGGTTAATCTCACACTCAGTGACAAATGCTCACAGTCAGCCTTCCTGGGNCCTGGCTCCCATCCTTTACCTGATGGCAGCATTTTCTCCCTGGCCTCCCATCCCAGGGGCAGATTGTTCCTTGTGTTCCACCTCCCCAACACCTGCTGCTCTCTCAGCAGGTGCCAGATGACTGTATTAGAACTCTGGCTTGCTGGACTGTAGCACAACAGCTTGCAGAGGCACCGTCCTTGAGCCTCAGTTTACCATCTGGAAAGTGAGGGGATGGGACACAGGAAATGGAGCAGAACTTCTGCACGTAGAGTTCTGCTCCAGCCTTTGACGCTCAGAGCATAGTGGAGAAGTTGAGAGTCACCCAGGAAAGGACAGTATGGCAGCTGTGTATGTTGACCAGCAGTTTGCCAGGCCCCTTGGGGAGGGGGCTCCCAGGACTTGGGGGAGGTTGTGCTGGGTGGGTCTCTGCAGGTGTGAAGGACACAGGAGATCCTGTCACGGGAACTTTCAGGGGAGGTCCAGGCTACCAGGCCTGCCTAAGGGTCCCCTGTGCTTGTAGAGCGAGTGTACAGGCAAAATATTGAACAGCTGGAGAAAGCAAGGACCGAATGGGAGCAGGAACACCGGACCACCTGTGAGGCAAGTGGCCTGCTCCTCCACAAACACCTCCTCTCTATCTGTGGGAAGCTGGGGCTGGGGGATGGTACTCCTTCATTCTACTTCTAAGTCACCTGCTTGGCTGGTGCCTGGGGTCTGTCCCCAGCATTCACTATCTGGCCTTATCCCTGGATCCCTTTGCTATAGGGATATATTCTTCATAAAGCCCAAACTGAGCTCAAAGCCGCCCTATGCCCTATTGATGGACAGAACCTGGACAGAGCTCTAACCTCCCTCCAGNGGCTCTAGCTAGAGGCAGGGGTGGGGACCTCCAGGGCTGGCCTTGTTTTAGACTTGGCTGCAGCAGAGTGGTCTGCACTGGTCACCTGGCCTGGCCCCACAATCCNCTTTCCTCCCCCACAGGCCTTCCAGCTGCAGGAGTTTGACCGACTGACCATCCTCCGCAATGCTCTGTGGGTACACTGCAACCAGCTCTCCATGCAGTGCGTCAAGGATGATGAGGTGTGTGGTGTGAGGAGAGGGCAATTTGGTGAGCTCAGGTCTACTGGGCCCAGCTGGCATCTCCCCAGACCTCTTTAGTTCACATAAGAGGTCGACAAGGCCTCTGGCCCAGTCGCCAAGCCTCGGGAAACATCGTGCTCCTCCTCCCTGCTCCTACATTCAGGGTATCTGTCCCTTCAAGGCTGTGTCCTACTCTCCCCAACACAGCAGAGACTTGCTGAGGACTGGAGGGGCTCCGCTCTAGGCTTGTGCTGGTGGGAACCTGGTCTAGGTTCTCTCACACTCCTTCCCCGTATCTCTCTCAGGGTCTCCGTCACCTTACAGAGCCCAACACTCAGGGCTGGCCAGAGTACATCCTACCCCAGGTCAGGAGCTACCACCTACACCAGGGACCCGTGTGCAGCTCTGACCACTCCTGCCCATGGGTTAGCTGATCCTGGATGGTATCCTTGTGGCAGCAGAAGGTGTGGGCTCTAGACACCCACAGACTCAAAGCCCAGAGTGACCTTGGCACGCCACTTCCCTTTTTTGAGTCCCCTCATCTTAAAACAGGTTAAACCATGGGCCTTAGAGGAAAGGAGTGAGCTGGGGCCTCTCATCAGGGCTCTGAGCTCAGGTTTTCAGGAAACTTCTGAACATCAGCCAGGTCTCTAATCCCTCTGGCAGGCCAGACATCCCAAGGTTCCTCTGGCCAGCACCAAGCCAGAGGGTTCAGACTCAGAGGGAGGACTATAGCAAGGCTAGATTATTGAGGTGATTATGGCAAGGGCAGCTAGTGGGGTGAAGCCCGGACACGTCCTTTGTTCATTCCCTACCCCCAGCTCTATGAAGAAGTACGGCTGACACTTGAAGGCTGTAATGTAGATGGCGACATCAATGGCTTCATCCAATCCAAGAGCACTGGCAGAGAGCCCCCAGGTGAGACCCAGCCTGAGGGCAGCTCAGTTTCCAGAATCAGGCCTGGCTGGCTCTAGAGTTGGCCCAGGCTTTTTGGAGCCTTGGATGCCAAGCTCAGGCTGGGGTGGCTCACATTTCCCTATTGAGTGGAGGTAGGCCACACATAGGCTAGGGGAGTATATTCTGGGGCTAGGCTCTTAGCTTATTTCTCTTAAAGGAACAGAGCTGAGTGCACCAGTACTCTCAAGAGCAAGAGAGGAGGGTGGGAAATTTTAAGTGGGCCACAGTAGAATGGTCTGCACTAATGCCTGGCCTGTCCAGCTGCATAAAATCATGTATCCAGAATACCCATTCTGGGCTGGAGAGATGGCTCAGTGGTTAAGAGCATTTGCTGCTCTTCAAGAGGAGCCATTCAGTCCCCAGTCCCCACATCAGGCAGCTCCAACTCTAACTCCAGCTCCAGGGAATCCAATGCCTCTGGCTTCCACATGAACACATACACATCTATACATAATTAAAATTAACAAATCTTGGCAGCGGCAGGTGGATCTCTGTGAATTTGAGGCCAACCTGGTCTATATAGAGTCCAGGACAGCCAGGGTTACATAGAGGGACCCTGTCTCAAAAAACCAAAACCCAAACCTTCTGGTCCAGGACCATAAGGGAAGTGGGGCCAGGTGCAGTCTGGCCTGCCTTGCTGCTCTAGGCCTCATGCCTTTGTTCTCTACAGCTCCGGTGCCCTATCAGAACTACTATGACCGGGAGGTCACCCCACTAATTGGCAGCCCTAGTGTCCAGCCGTCCTGCGGTGTGATAAAGAGGTGAGACACTAATGGACTGAACAGTCAGACCAGAGACACTGGGACTGGCCTCATTCGGCTCTGACTCTTCCACAGCTCATGACTGAACAGCTCCTGTAGGTCTGGTGCCCTGTCCAGGTGCAGGGCATTCCACNGAGATATGCCATGATCAAACTACCCTCAGGGAGCCCTCGGTCCAAGAAAACCCAAGTACTAATTACTCACATTACAATTATTTACCAGTGGCTATGCTGACTCCTGGACAAGCGCCTTGTCTGGTTCCCTTGTCCCTACCATGAGGCAGGATAGTGTCTTAACTGTCAGGCAGCAGTGGTGGCACTCTCTAGGTGGCTTAAAAATGGCCCAAAGCTCAGACATTTGGAGAATTCACAGGCCTTTATAGGGCCACCTCCCTGGCCTGGCTGTGATCAGGTGCCAAGGTCCTAGTTCTGTGTCCTGTGAGTGACCCAGTCTAGTCACCATGGGACCAAGGAAAAGATGACTTCCTCTGCATGGAGTGTGGGGGGCCTTGTGGGGATAGGGCCCTGCTGGCTGCAGGTGCTGAGATGACCAGAAGGGAATGGGAGGGTGCTCAGAATGGAGGGACGGCCAGCAATGGCCTGTGGGGAGGCCTGCCACTGTGGAGGCGTGGGGTGGCCACACACTGGTAGAGGTCCTGGAGCACTGAGAATTCCAGTCAGTCCCTTTGCTTCCTGTGAGGTAATGCAAGGTCTTCCCCTCTCTCCTCCCTTCCTCCAGGTTCTCTGGGCTGCTGCACGGAAGTCCCAAGACCACGTCTTCTCAACCTCCTACTGGTAAATGAGGGCGGTGGGGATAATGGGACAGAGGACATGTCTTCCACCTAAGACCCCAGTGGGGAGGAGAGGACTCCTACACAGCATAGACGGGGCACTAATGCCCCCAAAGGGAAGGGGTATACTGTCCAAGAGTGAGGTTGAGGGTGGATCAAGCCCCACGCCAGTATCTCCAGGGACCACTGTCCTCCAAGAGGGCCTAATTTGAGCCTCATCCCGCTCCCAGCTCCCACGGAGATTCTGGGTCCCACTCCTGAGCGGAACGAGTTGGTCTATGCAGCCATCGACGTGCAGGCGACACAGGGAAACCTTGACCCATCAGCCCCAGACTACCGGGCGCTCTATGACTACACAGCACAGGTGAGACTGTCACCCTCCGGCTTGAAGGTACCCATGTCTGGGAACATGCCTAGGGTGGGAACAGTTAGACCAGCACCAGAGACTGGTGTGAACATCTGCTGGGCTGTTAGCTGCTCAAATNTGCACGTGGCTGACCCTCAGGGCCGCTGTGGAAGATGACGGGTTGAGGGTCAGGCCTTANTTCCTAGCTGTGGCCCCAGAGAACTACAACGGCCAAAATGAGTCCNTGAGCTGCCCTGGGACTGATTTTCTGGCACCCTTGGAGAAAGGTGATCAGGGCAGCCGCGGAACAGCTGTGCTGAGATGGNGTCCAATGCTAGCCCTGGGCTGAAGTGAGAGCTGTAGACCTGGAAGGCAGGCCTTGAACTTCAGCCAACATACCCATGAGTGTAGGCAGGCTGGACCTGCACTAAGTGAGGTTGCACTCAGGGATACAGGCCTGTAGAGTAATGGGGTACTGAGGTGACAGTAGATGGCTGTGTAGTTAAGTCTAAGAGAGCTTGCCCTTGGGGTGTGACAAACGCCTTTGAGAGGCTGCAGTGGCTGGAGCAGTGAGAGAAGCCCAGGATATGAGGTCTCCATGACAACCTGAGCAAGTTAGGAGGCCAAGTCTCCTGGGGAACCCCACAGCCTGTCTATCTCCCAAGGAACTACCCTGGAGGCCTGGCATGACTCAGCAGACTATATACACCCCNGAGACAAACATGCATGCATGGGCTGCCAAGGTGGGGGGTGCCGGACCAGAGCCCACACAGGAGGCCTCCCCATCTCATGCACTTGCCATTTCTTGCCCAGAATTCCGATGAGCTGGACATTTCTGCAGGAGACATTCTGGTGGTTATCTCGGAAGGAGAGGATGGCTGGTGGACAGTAGAACGGAATGGACAGCGTGGTTTTGTCCCTGGGTCCTACTTGGAGAAGCTCTGAGGGAAGACCAGTAGTACCCACGCACCTCTGCCCTGACAGTGAGATCAGGACTGTTCTCATCACTGCCCAGGCCTTGTGGGGCCAGACCCAAGCCTGGCTGTCCTGGGGATGGGATGGGTGCTGGCTATTCCCAGTGAATTTCTTCCAGAAGGAATAAAGGGGCACATTCTTCCTTTGCTAGGGTCCTCCTCTCTTACCCATGTCCAGCAGCTCTCTGGAACCAGGGCTCTGCGCTGAGGACAGGCTGTNCCATCACTGCTTCTTGGCAGAGTATGTGGCAGACAGAATGGGAAAGAACCAGACATCCTTCTGGAAATGTTACTTTGCTCATGAACACCCTCTGAGGTGACCAGACACCACACCCGCCTGTGACACATCAGATATGCACATACCGATGTCTGGAGAGTGACTTAATTCAGGGCTTGGTCTCCTCCCAAAAAGGACAGCAAAGTTAGCAAATGAAGACAGCATGACAAACCTGCTTGGGCGAGAAAACCGGGTCACTCTTGTCCTGCCAGTCCCAACCAGACTCCCGCACCTCACTCAACCCAGACAGTCATAGGGTTAGTGCTTGCCAAGATGCCCTGACAGTTCACTCTTCCAGAGGGGCACACAGCTGCTAGTCGGGGGCGGTCCATATACAGATAAGGCTGGTCTGCAAAGTGGCCTAGAGAACTCTGGTGGACACAGGAACGGATGGGTATAGCAGGTGTGCAGGATGGGAATAGGGGTGTGCAGAAGGGTGGGAAGAGTGGGGAGAGATGTGAACTCTGACCTAAGCCTTTCAAGGTGGGCAGGTCTTCCCTAGGTGGGGTAGGGGGACTTGGGACAGGCAGGGCAAACAAGCAGACTGACTTCTGGGGTAGCCATATTACAGCTTTCTTTATTCCTTGAAAATACCTTGTCATCTTGATTGATCATCCCATTCCACTGCAAAGATTTTTTTAAAAACCCTTGGCCTAGATATTTATCATCATCTCTGACAGGTACTGCAGTGTCGGTGGGCCCCAGTGGGTAATGGGTAAGCAGCCTGCTCACCAGGAATCCAGAGAAAACGGAAAGCAATGCTTAGATCTCAATTCTTACCAAGGGGTTTAAGCCCACAGAAGAATTCTAGTCAGCTTCACTGCATTCTGCAGCTTCCCCATTCTCCTGTGGGTCAGGTCACAACGTCAGTGGCTGGGAACTAACTATACAGGGAGACAGTGCCAGACAAAGAAGGAGCTGGCGTAACTGTACATGAATAACTGTAGCCTCTCCCTGTCAGAGGGCAGCTCAAAGACAGCAGTAGAAGGGAGAATGTGGCCTCTTGTGTCAGAGCATTGGTGTCTGACTACCCTTGGGCAGTCTCAGGCAAGCCTCCTCCATATCTCTGAATATCTATCCATCACCAGCAGGAGGGGTGCAGCAGGCCTTGTGCAAGGTGCTACCTCAAAGAGTTTCTAGTTTCTAGTCAAATGCTAATTAAAAGCAAGAGGTTACCACTTTTAATAGCCAGGCCTAAGCCTCTGGATCTTGACTGTAGGCAGCAGCAGCTCATTCAACATGCTCTCTGGGACAACCATGGTTGCCTCTGAGTNCTTCCCAGTAGGGACCAGAAACAACTCACTATTTGACCAGACAACTTCAGCATCACTGGTGCCCAGCACCTATCTCCAATCACTCCCCTTAGCTGCTCCTGGACCAAGCCAGCTCAGCATGACCTACTCCATGGTCTGGCTACTTCCCATTGTGGCTCCTAAAAGGTCACCACATACAGGGGACTCCCTGCCCTCAGCAGCCTCAGGATGTTGGGATCTCAGGGATGGGCTTTGCAACTGTGCTCAGTAGAGCCCCCTGCAGGGCCAAGGGAGGAGAAAGCCCAGTCCCATCTCCAGCTGCACTCGAGGTTTACACGCTGGACCACCAATGCTGCTCATTCCAGGCTGCTCAGGGGGCCAGTGCGCCCTGATCTGCACAGTGTAGCCTGTATTCCCAACATTTCTCCTGGTGATTCCGATGTGTAGTACGAGTCAGGAAACTCCTGTGTCAATGAGCCCTTCAGCCCTATTTCTTGCTCAAGGTTTGAAAAACATACTCTATGGTACCACATCGACTTGCCTCTGACCTTGAGTGTCCATGAGGTGTCAGATCCTGAGGATGCCTCTCCTGTGTTATAATTATCANGTCTCAGTCCTTACTGGACACACTCAGAGCAGGTATGAGTCACCTTCCCCACAGCTAGCAACAGCCCTAATCCCCTCTCAAAGTGAGTGAACTTGGTGGTTCCTTTGGAGCACCCTTCGGAGACCCCAAAGAAACCACAACAGAAAGCCACAGAGAACACACAATTGTTTTCAAGATTGGCAAGGATGCTAGATAACAGGGGTCAACACATTAAAAATCCAGGCACTCCTCCATAGCAACCACCCACTAGGGGTATCGGCAAACCACAGAGGTCTCACAGAAAAGTTACCTAAATGCTGTGAAGATCTACAGAAAACAAACCTTGTCAAATAAGGTAAAGGATGACACTGGAAATTCAAGAGATAAAAATGCTTAACCACTTTTTAAAAGATCCTGGGACTGGCTCTAACAGCCAGACACACAGTTTTACCTACCAGAACAGAAGGTAAAGATAGGCAACACCCCGAGGTCAACAGGGTGTGGGGAAATACACATTTACACACCTGGCCAGTGGCAACATAAATTGGTACAATCTTTTTTGAAAAGCAATGGGAAACATCTGGAAAAACTCAATGTGACCTCTTTGGGTACAGAGTAAACTACTATAATCCTTTACATGCAAAAAAAGGCTGACATGGATGATAAAAACTGCTTTGAAACTGGCTCATGGTGGTTGTACAGCACCATTATGGCTTGTTTAAACTGGTCAATGTGAGTATCACTTGTTTATCTGTCAATGTGATAAGTACTTTTTTACTTCAAAAAGCCTGCCAGCAGTCAGTACGTCACAGGTTTCTGTCAACAGAGGGCACGAACAAGATTACAAAGGAGCTGAAAAATTCCCATCACCTGGTGATGTCACAAGTCCTACCACTCTGTGGTGATGCTGGTTTCTGCTGCACAGAACATACACTTTATAGACAGAAACACTGTGCTTACAGGCTTATTACACTATACATTATAGTCACTACTGTTTTGTGTGGTACTGGTGACTACATCTAGGGCACTGTCCATGCTAGGCAAGTGCCCTGCCACTGAGATACAGTCCAAGTACCTTTCAAAAACAAAAAGGTTTTTGGTTTTTGAAAATTTTATTTTTACTTGTGTGTGAGGGTGATAGCAAGCACTCACATGAGTGCAGGTGGGCCAGAGGGCTTTGAGTCTCAGGAGCTAGCATTACAGGCAGCCATAGCTGCCTGATGTGGCTGCTAGGAACTGAGTCCTCTCTAAGAGCTGCTCAAACCCTTAGCTAGGAGCCATCGCTCCAGTTCCCCCAACCTTCCTTTTACTTTCTGAGACAGGGTCTCACGCTTATGCAGAGGCTGGCCTTCTCACTGTAGTCTAGACAGGCCCTGAACTTGAAATCCTCCTGCCTCAGATTCCAAAGTAGCTGGATTACAGGACTGTATCATCAGGCCTGATCTTTATGATTACTTATCATCCATATGCCTTCCATTTATTAAAACAAGTGGCCAGGGTTGGTAGCATATACCTGTAATCCCAGCTCTCAGGAAGCCAGGGAGGGAGGATCATGCATGTCTGAGGCCAGCCTGGGCTATGTAGTGAGTTTAGTCAAACCCTGTCTCCCGTGTTGTTACACCAGCAGAAGCTTCACCTGTGGATTGACTTGCCTAACCACTCAAGAGGTTTGCACAATGAAATTAACATGGCTCTCAGAGTAACATGTTTCTCAGAACATATTCTTGTTGAGAAGCAATGTGTGACTGGACTGTATGTGGTGTTCACCATGGCAAAGCTGGAAGTGACCCACTCGGCACAGTGGTTAGCCATGTTCTAAGTTATCCATGAAGCTAACATAAAGACCTGGCAGATCTCCAGTCTAGCCTACAGAGACTACCATGTTCTGTTGTGAGAGGATCAGAACATTCCAGAGAACAAAGTCCATGTAAGAGCAAAAACTAAAGGTGAAGCTTTGCTCCAGAGGACATGCTGCTTCTGTGCTTGTCCTCTGGAAAGACACAGACCTCTTTTGCTTACGGCATGTTGTTCTTTATATACATATTACATTTTTTTTGAAGGTATCAATAAACTTGTTAATTTTTTTTTGAATGTTAAGACAAAAGCTCTGTTGACTCAGTAGCAGCAGCAGGACCAGGGCTCCTTAGGAAGCATCAATCCTGTGACTGCATCCAGGTCACATCCAGGCTTATCATCCCAGATAAGCCAGGGACCTCATTTCAGGCATGACAGAAGTGCTTCTGAATGTTGGGACAACTTGAAGAGGCTCCCAACTAGTCAAATCCTTAGTCCCTTCCAAAAGACCATGATAAAGTCTGAACTGCTCCATAGGGACACATAAAAATAAACAGCAGGAAAGGAGGTAGGCTGCCTCAGACAGGAGAGTCCTAGACCGGAAAAAACATTCTTTGGCAAATTATCTGTCAAATCTGAATCATGCCAAAGTAGGAAATATTTGCTGAATCTGGGGAGGATATTTCTACCAGCATCGAGTTATATCTCTAGAGACTTGTTTCTTGGGTGGGAGGAACAAAAGGGTTAACTATATCCTAGAGAAAGTGGTCAACACTTTGAGCAGGTGCCCCAAGTCACTTATACTCTACCTCTTCTTGTCACACTGACCTGGACTTGGCAGATGGCACTTTATCACAGCTGANGATGGCATTTCTAAAGGGGCTGCCAAGGCTGGAGGAGGAAGGACTTGTCTTCTGGCATGGGTCCAGCAGCACTCTCCACAGGGGTGGCACCCAGTGTCCCTGTGGCAGCCACTCCACAGAAGCCTCAGCCTCAGGAGAACCTCTCCTGGATGTCTTAAGTTCCTTGCAGGCCTTCTCCTTGCAGGATCCTGTGGGTGGAGGCTATTTTCTGGGGGGGCTGTTTTACAGCCTTCTCTCTACTCCTTCCAGTAGGTAAACCACCTTCACACAGTGAACAGTTTAAAATGTTCCTGTTCACACCATCTCCTTACCAGACTAGGGGCTCACAGTGAGCATCACACAGTATG
Organism: Neotoma lepida; assembly: GCA_001675575.1. Classification (NCBI taxonomy): domain Eukaryota; kingdom Metazoa; phylum Chordata; class Mammalia; order Rodentia; family Cricetidae; genus Neotoma; species Neotoma lepida. Next base: position 160,958 of record LZPO01027484.1, on the reverse strand, counting down.
CCTCGCTCCTGTGATGCCCTGGGTGGGCCTGGGACATTGGNGGTCTTCTACCTGGAATTTAAAAGCATCATCAGGAGGCACATCAGATAAGCTCACATTTGAGCACCACCATTTGAAGGGGACTGTAGTCTTTTCTAATGCCAATGTCACTTGAGACAAAACTATGGAATTACTCCAGATCAGAATGACAGCTGAACGGAGCAGCTGATCCCAACTGGCTCTGGACTTGCAGAGGGAACCAACACTGCAGAGAACATCATGAGGCCAACTGGTAAGAGTGGTAGATTATCTCATCAGCATTAAAGGTACCAAATTTGGTACCTGTATTGTGATTGTCAGAGACTATTTTGGGGAAACACCTGTTCAAGTACTTGAGGGACAGGCCATGGTGTCTGTNGAGAGAGTGAACAAGCATGTTTGAGGACAGGAATGACTCATTAAATAGGGCAGAGGTCAACAGGCATATCTGGGTAAAAGACAGGATTTTCATACAACTATGAAATTACTTTGGCAACTTTCTATAGCCTTTGAAATTATTTCCAAATAAAATTTGAAAGACAATAGAATGGAGCAGTGGTTCTCAACCACAGCTAGCCCTGGAAGCGCCTGGCCCCCTAGCTCTTGGTTCCATCGGGTACTTCCATTGTGCAGATAGGAGAGACACTGGCCCCCAGGAGAGCTCTTCTTTACTGAACAGCAGCTTCTCTGGCCTCTGAAAAGCAAGCACTGATCTCTGCCACACGCAGGACCATGAAGACTGTAGGTATAAAGAGCAGGCACAAGTTTAATTTGTAGGGTGCTGGCCAACAGATTCCCCTCCTAGTGATTCTCAGGCCAAGAAGAAAACGTGTAAAGCTGTTAGGGGCAAGAATGCACTACCCAGTGATTCCCCAGTACTCAGCACTCCCCACCCCCCCATTAAAATGGCTCTTCTTGCTCTGCCTGACAGAATGCAAGGAAGCTATTGCTCTCAGGCAAACAGTTGAGTGTGAACATCAAAGGAGTGTGGAAGTTCAGAGTGGGTTACTACTGACACACTATCAAAGCTATTTCCTACTCTAGAGCTAGTTGTACAGAAACAGAGCAGGCTAATGTTTCTGACTACTTATTGGTAGGCTGGGTCCCAACCTGTGACAGGAGAGCCATAGAATGGTTACCAGTGGCTGTGGTGACCGTGGCTGGGGAAGATGGCTGCAGCGAAGGGTCAAAAGCATCCTTGCCCTCTATGAACAAGTACAGAGAGGGTCCGGGGCAGAGGTCAGGAACAAATCACCAATCTTGCTTGCATAGGATTTAGGTTCAACGCCTCTTCTTTGCACATCTCCATTTTCAAAAGGGCTTAAAAGATGTTCAGGCAACTCAAAATTGAAAGGCCCCATGCTCAACGTGAACTCAGTCCTAGATATGGTCCGTTTATCCTCTATTTCTATGACTAGCTGGGTCCCCAGCNGACGGAGCCAGAAATCTGAAACCCATCTTTAGAGCCCTCTCTTCTCCTGTGTCCCATATCCAGTGGGTAAACTCTGCCATTCCTTCTTCTGGTAGTCCCCAACAGTGCTCTACTGTNTCATCCTATCAGAAGCCTCATCACACTCCCTCCAATCCATCCTCTGAATTGGCACAGGGACCATCTAGGGCACGCGGCCTGTAAGACCAGAGGACCTGGGCTTTGTCACATAACCTATTCTTTCCCTAGCCTTTTTTAAGCCCAGGCTGAAGGAACTGCACATCCTGAGCATCCTCCCCAGACCCTGGCAGAGCCTCTCCAGTTCTAGGCTTGAGCATTTTCTCCAGCAGCTTGTAAGGGACGTCACTAATCCCTGATCTCTGGGTGCCTCCTCTGGGCCCTATTCTACTACCATCACTGCACTGACGGAAATTACCTGCTTCTGTATGTCTCCTGTGCTAGGATTTCAAACTCCTTGGGACAAGGACAACACCATCACTGTGTCTTGCACACAACAGATGTTCTAAAATACTCTAGAAAGCACCTGTGGTTTGCTGAATGCCACAGCCTTTAGAATCTGGCAGCATATAATGAAAACTATGCAAATCATGATGAACTACAGGCAGCAGCAGCATTTGAAACATCATACTGCTGCTCTGGAACTGAAATATCCCCAAATAATTAAAAACTACATAGTGAGGGCTGATACAGAGTTTATTGAATTAAATTTTCTATTTACAATTGAGATCACATCTACATACTATTTTGCTAGTCTACATGGGTACATTATCTCTAACGAGTTTAAGACTGATGATGAATGGGTTCAATCACACAAACTCACACATTCACACTAATTGCTTTAAAACAGTAGTGCATACGTTATAGTCCTCCTATAAAGCCAGCTTTGATTAAAAACCACTAGATTCAAAGATCAGCCTCTGATTTTGAAGATGAACAAAGACACACACTGTATGATTCTAAAATCTATGTTAGCCATTTTGTACAACTGCTATGTTATTGTACTACAGTATATAATCTTTAAAAGGACACTGATGAGGGGCACCAGACAGCTGGCTTCCTCCCTCTTACCTTCAAACCTTTGGCCAAGAGTTCTCACTGTGAAGACGAAAAGTGCCCAGTGATACCACGTTGTCCCATTACTGCTCAGAGGCGACAGAAGCAGGCCCACACCCTCCTTTAGTTCTACCACACTATGAAACTTGTAAATGGTTCTGAGATTAAGGGCATGGAGAGTCAGCGAGAACAGGGTAAGAAAGCCATAGNTGGGTAGGTAAGCAGGTGGGTACATGAAATGCCAAGATGCTGTCCAACACCAGTGTACGTGTGCTTTGACTAGATGAACTCAGGAGCCAACTGCCGCAGGCCTGCTCAATTCACCTTCCAAATCAGAACAAGGAGACTAAAACTCGGCTCAGGCTTGCGCCGTCTGCTATGCGTAGGTCCCACCCGTGATGAGGAGCTCATAGGCAGGGTCTCTACTCCGTCTGCACAACACGATGCACGCNCACAGCATGCCCAGCAGCTGCAGGAAGAAAACAGTATGAAATGCCTAACGACCACTTGGCAAATGTCTAGTTCTTTATTGGCAATGAAGTCATTTCAAGTTCTAATGACCCCAAATTGTCAAAAAACAATGAAAGAGGAAATTTCTTACGGACACATAATATTTAATGGAAGTAGCTAAGTACTAAGCGTCAGCTTCCCTGTTTCCTATCCAGGAACTCTGTGAAGCTGGCACAACCCAAGGCTCTTTTTACTGAGATTCCCACTCAAAATACACAGCTGTGCTCCCCAAAGCAGCTTCTATGCTGATGGCCTGAGTCTGCACATGTATCTACTGAGCACCTGAATGTAGCTAGTGCCACTGAGGAGCTGCATTGTAAACTTCTACTTCAGTTAAACATGTGGCTGTCTGTGGCTCCCCTGCTGGACAGCACAAGCCTAGAGAAACCTGTTTGATGGTGTCTTTTTAGGCATCTGGATTTGGGGGAGAGAGGCTTCATCAACAACCCACCAAAAACCATTATGGTAGAAAGCCAGTCCCAGTGCCAAAAATGTATTTTGAAGGCTTCTGTTTATTATTTACTACTTTTGATTCTGTGACATTATTGGCATATTGCTTGTCAAGGGCCATTACTCCTTCGTAATTTTCCATTTTAGTTAAGTTCTTCTGGAGTAGCATATTGAAATAGAGACATGTTACATTATTAAACTGTAATATTAAAGAAAGTGATTCCAGCTGGACAGTGGTGGTGTACACCTTTAATCCCAGCACTTGGGAGACAGAGGCAGGTGGATCTCTGAGTTCAAGGCTGGCCTGGTCTACACAATGAATTCCCAGGACAGGCAGAACTACACAGAGAAACCTTGTCTTGAAAAGCTGCCCCCCGCCCCCAAAAAAAAGATTCTAAAATTCTTGACCCAATTTCCCACAAAATGCAAATAGTAACCAATGTTACTTTGCTGATTAGAGTCCTCACAGACAGTGAAGGGCCTANGTTATTAGATTTTAAAAGGTAAGGGTCTCTGTACATATGGGACAATCCAGTTTTGGCAAATGTACCTGGGTCTATATAGTCGGAAGTATGAGACACAGAGAATATGGCTGTCCCTAGTCTGAACTCTCCATGTTTAGAGCCACGTGCTCATTCTGCTTTCCATCAGCCGCCATTTCTACCNTTCAGGCTGCNAGGCTGCTGTTCGAATCCATCAGCACCATTACATTAATATTTATCAAGTGGCTGCTGGTCTACAGCACTGTACACACTCTGGAAGCAGAGACTGTTGAATGTTTGCTAAATATCTCTAATTCTAGGCGCATTTAGTATCAATTCTTAGAGAAATATATTTCTGTTCATTACACATCAAAGCATTCTTAGAATAGCTATAAAATCAAACACACTNAAGTTTTCAGGCAATGTTAAACTAAGCAATAAAATACTAAACTAAGAATCACTGACTTGCTAGGAGGGGAAAAAAACCTCCCTTCCCATTCCCACCTATCTCACATCGGCCTCAGCTGGGTAACTTCTGCTGAGGAGGTCTGAATAAAATAAGGTCTGACATACGTTTTCTTTCTTTCCTCTTTTATTTCACTTAAGTCAACTTGTACTGACTTTAAAGCGACTTAAAGGGCATAGCAAACTCTACTGACTGGAAAGGAGTCNATTTAACAACATTCAGCTCTACCNAGAAACATCTTATGCTCATCATTAAGTGTTACAGAACCACTTCCAACACTCTGCTATACTAACAGTACATTAATTACTGAAAATTCACAACAATAGACTTGGAAATATTATAGGAATATTATAGCTTTAATATATCTTTTAATGAAAATATCCCTTTGTACTATTCCAGTCATGGGAAGCAATCTTTACCTAGGCCAAATTAAACACCAAACATTAAAAAAAAAAAAGCATACTTACTAATTTAAGACAAGTAAACTAACTGCCAGTGGGCAGTGATGGCACACACCTTTAACCCCAGCACTCGGGAGGTAGAGGCAGGTGGATCTCTCTGAGCTCAAGGCCAGCTTGCTCTACAGAGTGAGTTCCAGGACAGCCAGGACCTACCAGAGAAACAAAATCCAAAAAATAAAAAACTACCAAATAAGATGTTCTACATAGGTGGGGTGTGGAAAGTAGGTATTCTCTCACAGAATTGAAAAATCTTTTGTATTGGAAGCACCCTTTTCTGAGAAACGACTGCTAAGTACCTACCAATACTCATCATATATCTTTTAACTCTTCAGTTCCACAGCACACACTTTGCTCTAGATAGACCATGACACACAAAACAGAGAACCACGACTTGCATTTTATAACAGGATGTACAGAAGTGCCTACTGACATCAATTAAAGTAGTCCCCTAAAACGGGGTAGTACACAGCCACAGAACAAGGTAGAGCTACATCCAAAAGATACCCATCTGTGTGTGATTCTCTTTATTCTTCATTCTGAACTGATGAATATTAGAAATAGAGGCCTGTTTATTAGCAGGTATGTGGTGGGCAGGACAGTTATAAAAAGGAAACAGGAGAGAATGCTGTGGTACTAAAATCACTTGGTTTTTGTTTGTTTTAATATATTGGTGCTGGAGAGATGGCTCAATAGTTAAGAGCACTTACTGTTCTTTCAGAGGAAATGAGCTGGGCTCTAGCAGGGGACCCAGCATGCCACATGGTGGNTCACAACCATCTGTAACCCAGTGTGAGGGGATCCAATAAGCACAGACATGAATGCATGCAAAACATCCATACACTGAAGTAAATAAATCTTTTTTGTTTTGCCTGCATGTATGCGAACCACATTTATGCCTGGTGCCCACTAAGGTCAGAAGAGGGTGTTTGATCTCTGGGACTNGATTTTGGATGGTTGTGAGCCACCATATGGGCACTGGAGGGAACTGGGGTCCAAGGCAAGAGTAGTGAGTGTTCTTAACTGCTGAGCCATCTCTCCAGTCCTTGACATCTTGACTGTGGTGGTAGATATAGAGACCTATTCAGGTTATACAACTGTGTAGAACTGACTAAACACACATGAGAAACTGGATGGGATTAGAGACTACTACCAATGCTAATGCCCTGGCTGTGGTACGTTTTAGCTCTGCAGCTGTTATCACTGAAGGTGGGCAAATCAGTCAAAGGATTTCACTAAATGATTTCTTAAAGGTGGAATCTACAATTACCTCAAAACAAAAAGCAAGGGCCAAAGCTACACCCTGTATGCTTCTAAATTCCCCCAAATATTGAGTGCTTGTCTAGTAGAAGAGTTCATGGAAACAGAAGTGAGTTGTCTCTAAAAAAGGCTCAAGAGGCCTAGAGAGATGATTCNGCAGTTAAAACATTTGCCATGCAAACAAAGACCAAAGCTCAGATCCCCAGATCTCATATAAATGGCAGGAGACCTGGCAACCTGTACTTCCAGTCTTAGTAGGCAGAAATGGAGTCCTCAGAGCAGGCTGGCTAATAAAGTAAAGATGTACATGAAAACATGAACAGAGAAAGGAGAGGGGTGGAGACGGGTTCAAATACTGGGATCTAGACTGAGACTGGGACTTAGCTTTGTCAATTANAGGTAGTTTTTAATTACAATTTTATTGTATATGCATATATGGGGGGCACATGTGGAGGTCATAGTACAAGGTGCAGGAGTTGGTTCTCTCCTACCACATGTCGTTAGTCTTGATGGCAAGCATCTTTACCACTGAGCCATCTTACTGACTCCAAATAGTTTTAAGTTAAAAAATAATTAAAAATCCAAAGCTAAGATTGACCAAATGTGGTGTATATATACAAAATACTATTTAGCTGTTAAAAAAAAAAAGACTAAAATCTTGCAGCAGGAGAAATGGAACAGCAGAGAATGCTGCCACACATTCTCACCCATATCCAGAAACCACAGTTGATCTCATCTGGAGAGAGGTAGACCAGGGGTTATCAGAGGCTAGAATAGGAAGCTTGAGGGATGGAGAAGGAAGGAGGTTGAACAAGATACAGTTAGAAAGGAGGAAGTTCTTAAAACATCCTGCAGCATGGCGGGAGGGGATAACTAGAGTTTATAACTCACTATATTTTATAATGAACCAGAAAAGTTTGTATCACACATACTTAAGGAGAAATAATCTGATTTGGTGACTATACAATATATACATGTACTGAATTATCAAATGGTACCCTACAAATATGTATAATTATGTGCCAAATGCCTTTTTTTTTTTTAAGAGACAAAGTCTTGCTCAAACTAGGATTGTGCCCAAGCTGGCTCTGAACCCCTGTTCCTCCTGCATCAGTCTCCCAAGTGCTGGCATTACAACTATGTACCACACACCTGTTTTTAAGTTTTAGGCGTTGTGCATTTGTGGGTAGGTCAGAGTTCAATTTCAAGTGTCCATTGGGAGCCTTCCATCTTGTTTTATGAGATAGGGTCTTTCACTGGGACCTGGGACTTGCTGATTATGCTAGGCTAACTAGCCAGTGAGCCCCATGGACCCTCTGTCTCTGCCTCTCCAAGTGATGGAATTATAGAATACATTCATTTTATGTGTATGGATATTTCTGTGTACCATGTGCATGCTTGGTGACCATNGAGGCCNGAAGAGGGCATNAAGATTCCCTGAAACTGAAATTACAAACAGTTGTGTGCCAACATATGGATGCTGGGAATAATACCTGGGTCCTCTGAAAAGCAGCCAGATCTCTTTAACCACCAAGCCATTTCTCCAGTTCCCATCATCCCCACCCAACCCTCAAACTCAGGTCCTCATGCTTGTGTGGCAAGCACTTTACCATCCGAGCCATTTCCCTAGTCTCTGGTAAAGTCTGCTCTCAATCACTGGAAGAGACTGGCAATCCATCTTCTCCATGTTGCCTGCTCAGCACAATCCCTCAAGATATTAACAAATCAAAACCTTGATTTGTACTATTATTAGAACTTTAGATACAAAGTTCCTAGTTGATCATTTGTCTGTTTGCAAAGAAGTGTAACATCATGCTAATTAATAAGCTGACAAAGGATATTAGAAAANTGTTAAACTTCTCTTGCTTATACTAAAAATCCTATTATAATAATTAGCTAGGNTTTTCTTTTTCAGGGTTCTCTCTCTCTGATCCTACACAAAGCTGGGTAATTTAACTAGGCTGGAGCAAGGGTTAGTAAATGTTTTCTTAGAGAGACACACAGTAAATATTTAGGCTTTCTGAGCCAAGAAACAAACCAGGTCTCTGCGGCATCCACTCCTCAACTGTGCCATTTTCTCTCTGCATTCTACCTACCTAGAGTGCCAATTAGTCAGGGTTCAGAAGAAGAATTATAAAGCTGATCTGAAAAGCCCAGTTCTTTGATTTATAACTGGAAACAGAATACAAATGGAACGGGAGTCCAGGCTTTTATCTTGCACTACTGTGTGATGGTTATACTATCCTCGCTCTTCCTAGTTTGTGTAGAAAACAAAAAGGAAAGGACTAGAGAGTCTCTAAGCATCCTTTTCTAGTTTGGAAATTCCAAGTCACGTTGCAGGTACAAAAACTACTGAATTGGGGCTGAAGAGATGACTCAGTAGTTAAAAGCACTGGTTGTTCTTCCAGAGGTCCTAAGTTCAATTCCCAGCAACCACAGGGTGGCTCACAACTATCTATAGTAGGATCTGATGCCCTCTTCTAGCATAAAGGCACACACACAGATAGAGTACTCATATACATAAGATAAATAATCTTTAAAAAAAAAAAAGGGCTATCAAGTCACCTGTCNTTATTACAGTTTTCCACACTCAGGATAACAATCTGCACCATATTTTGAATACCAAAACCTTAGAACATTTACCAGCACTCTTTCTTTTTTCTTTTTTTTGGTTTTTTAAGACAGGGTTTCTCTGTGTAGCTTTAGCGCCTTTCCTGGAACTCACTCAGTAGCCCAGGCTGGCCTCAAACTCACAGAGATCTGCCAGCCTCTGCCTCCCAAGTGCTGGGATTAAAGGCGTGCGCCACCACTGCCCGGCTTTTTACCAGCACTCTTAAAGAAAATACATTGGGGGCAAGCTGTTATTTTGCTTGGACCAAAGTTTTCATTTTCTAGCACCAGGTTTGAAATCTGTGAAAGCTCAGAATTTCTGACTTAAGTCTTGCTAATCTAAAAAAAAAAAAATCAATCAATCAAAATACAAAAACAAAAATAAAATCATGTGTCTTTACAAGCTACTACCTAAGTCAGGGCATGGCTGTNGAGACACTGTTTCATCAACCTTCATATACACATCTGTGTACTTCCTGAGCAACCATCACTACAATCCCAAAGCTTTTTGCTGCATTCTAATATGTACAGCTTTGTCATCACAGTTACCAAGAATGCACAGGCCAGAACTCTACTTGAGAAGACTGCTCTATTTCATTGGTTTTAGCTAAATGAATGGGTTTGCATACATAATCAAAATATGAACTACATCCCTGCTGACAACCAGATTACTGCTATGCTAACCNCAAAGTAAATGCTCAGGATGGTAGAAACCATAGCAAATATGGAGCTTGGCTTTTAAATGAATCATTTCATTGCTGTTTGAATACAGGCAAAATAAAGAATCCCCCTTTGCCACTGTGAAGGCACTTTCTAGTAAATACAATAGTTTCTGCTCAAATATGCAAAAATCAGGAAAGCCAAACAACTTACATTTAAAGTAGCAATTATGTTGCCTTTAACGGAACAATTAAAAGGTGTCTTAAAAGATATTTGAAGCTAGAAACCTATTTCAAAACCTAAAAGCTTTTTTAAAATGCTCAAAACTAGATCTGACAGAAAAGCTTTCCAAATAGCTGGCTATTCTCAATTAGATTACAAAAATGTTAATCCAACAGAACTTGTAACATATACTGTATAAACCTGAGAACCTAGGAATGTGGATGGCTATGTTGCATGCAAAGTGCTTGTCTTTCTAACTTCATAGCTTTCCTGTGGGGCTAAGANATGAGGGTGTATGGTTGACGGAAGGCAATTAAGTGATGAAGCAATTACCAGATAATTATACCAACTTGACTAGAAAGACTGTTTACACTGGCAGAGTAGGGAAAAGCAGGCTCGCTTAGCTACCAATAATGGCACAGCATACCTCTGTATGTGCCAAGTGATGTCAAGGGCTTCTTATTTCCCGTAGTAAGTCTAAAACAACTAAGTCCACAAATACAGAAAAGGCTAGAGCCTCAATTCTTACTGAGAGATCTTTTCTATAGACTTTTCTTTAATATAGTC
>LZPO01027484.1:121193-131454 GCA_001675575.1 Neotoma lepida | reverse complement strand
TTATTATGTATACAGAAGAGGGCGCCAGATCTCATTACAGATGGTTGTGAGCCACCATGTGGTTGCTGGGAATTGAACTCAGGACCTCTGGAAGAACAGTGAGTGCTCTTAACCTCTGAGCCACCTCTCCAGCCCTTGTTGTGGCTCTTAACTATACCTGTCCTTAATCATCTCATTTCCCTTTAGTCTCCCTGGTTCATCATCTTCCCCAGGCATTCACCGGAGTACCCAAACACCTCAGCGTCCTATGTATATGCACCTATCTCCAAGCGCCACTCTACATCTATTCTAGGTGANGGCATTCCACAATAAGCAGGAAGACAGATTTTTGTTGGTATGGCTTTGAACCCAGGTCCTCTGGGAGAACAGCCAGTGTTCTTAACCACTGAGCTATCTCTCCAGCCCACTCCTACTGTCTGTACTGTTCGTACTGTTCTCTATGTCTATGAGCATGAGATGTGATGGTTGGATCAGACATAGAGAACAGTACGGAGTGGGCTGGANAGATGGCTCAGTGGTTAAGAGCACTGGCTGCTCTTCCAGAGGACNTGGATTCAAATCCCAGCACCGACATGACAGCTCACAACTGTCTGTAACTGGAACCCTCATACAGACATACATGCAGGCAAAACACCAATGCAATAAATAAATCATTTTTTAAAAAAGAAAATAGTTCAGAGTGACAGGTGTTGCTCAACTCCTTCTCTGGGAAAGACATACACAACTACCCCTCCCCCTCCTCCTGAGGTCCCAGTGACAAACCTGGGTACACCAATGAGTTACAAGGCTTACTCACAGAGCAATGACAGCCACACTGGAAGGTCTGCACCCAGCTTGGATGATGACTCCCCCACGGCTGAAGAGGTAACATCACCTGTCCCCTAGTCCTTCCCTAAGGCCACAGGCAACCGAGGCAGAATTGCATACACCTGGTTGGGAGGAGCGACTGGATGCTCAAATGAGGGTCCCATAGCCCTCCCCACTCCTCATTCTTTGAAAGAATGTCAACTGTCACCAAGCCCAACTGTGATGATCTTTTGTAACTGAACACGGCTGACCTGATGAAGGTAGAGGAGTTCGGCTCACAGGGATAGTCCTGTACAGCAGGAGGGTACACTTTGAGGAGAGTCCTCTGGGGGAGGACCATATGAAGTGAGGAACAAACCACGTGATCATTTGGAGACCAGCCCAGAGATAGAAATGGTCAGTTCAAAGTCCCCAGGGCAAGAACACAATCACTGTGCTCTAGAAAAAAAAGGCCACCAGAGAGTCTAACATGCTGGAGATCAGCACAGAGAAGTCAAGAGCAGGTCACCAAGCTGTGTGTGTGGTTTGTTTTGTTTCAGACAGGGTCTCTCTATGTAGCCCTGTCTGTCCTGGGACTCTCTATGTAGACCTGGCCCCAACCTCACAGAGATCTGCCTGCCTCTACTGGGACGAAAGGTGTAGCCACCACGCCTGGGTGTCCAAGCTGTGNGTTAAGAAAAGATCTTCCAATCACTGAGCAGACTAGTAACGTCATCTGATTGAAAAATTTTAACTATCATTTTTGCCTCCCCATGTATGTCCGAGGTAAACATTTTAGAAAGAAAACTCTTGAGTCTCTGTATACTTTGAATGTCTTTGATGCCCCAGTCATCCATAAACCAACCCCTCCCTGCTTTCCCTTCCTATTTCTCCTTGCTTCGAGCAACTCTGTTGCATTTCCTTGTCCTCATCCCATGCCCTCCTAATCATCCAAGGAGGCTCCCCATCCATTCTCATTCCCATGCCTGCCCCTCCATCCTCTCTGCTTCCATGCGTCTTCTTGCTCTCTGCCCCAGTAGAATCACCTGGGCCACACAGAAACGCTTCATTAGACTCCCCGAGGGTAGGTGTCGGGGAATCCCTCGTTAGAAGCACCACACGTGATTCTAATGCACTGCTGGGCTGCAAAGCACTGTTCTAAGTATTTCTCACATTTTAGAAACAAGATCTCACTTAACACTTGATTCTCCCGCTCAGTCTCCCTCTCTGCTCCCCCCGCCGTCTCTCCCCCGAAGTTCTCCCAAAAGACTCACTCTGCCCAGTGTTTCTCTGACTTCCCTAGGTGTGAGAAGGTCACTTCAGACTTGATGTTCAGATGCAGAGTCTGATTCAGGTTGTACGTGTCTAACAACACTTAGGTGACATCAATGCAACCGGACCGCTCTGTGTAGCAAGTAGCTGCACAGCTGGCTTTGACTCTCACACTTCTAACTTACTTTTACCACTGTGCCTTGCCATTGCCCCATAGTGCCATGGAAAGTGCCCTTGCCAGGGTTACCAGTGACATATTACCCTCCCATGAGGCAGCCGATTTGCCACGGAGTTCGCCCTCACCAAAACCCGTCTCGAAATAGATTGCCACTGTGGAAGTGCTGGGAGGTTGAGGCCGTTAAGAAGTGAGTAGGTCTTTAAGAGGGGTTTCTTTTGAGTGTGTGATGGTGGTGGCACACTCCATATGCTGAATAAGTGTTCTGCCACCCCAGCCCTTATTTAGTTTTGAGACANGGTCTCTCTAAGTTACTCAGGCAGGTCTTGAACTCCAAGTCCACTTGGCTCAGCCTTCCCGGTAGCTGGGAGGACAGGACTGTTGTGCCACCAGGCCCAACTATTGAGAGGGATAAATGTCTGTCTATATGAACTGAGTTTTTGTCTCAAAGATAGGCTACATGGCAAGCTTTGCTTCTGACAGTGCTCACTTCCCTTCTATTTCCTGTTGTGAGCTGAAAGACCATGACATCCCATAGATGAAGCTGTATATGAGACCACCTGGTCATGGACTCACCAGCCTCCAGAACTGAGTCAAAACAAACTGCTCTGGCTAGGTGTGGTGGTGGACCAGCCCAACTGAGGCAGAGACAAGTGGATTTTTATGAGTTCAAGGCCAGCACGGTCTATATAGCAAGTTTCAGGGCAGCCAGGGCTCCAAAGTGAGATGTGGTTTCAAAAAAGAAAGAAAGAAACATACAAAAAATCCACTTGCTTTCCTGTATAAATTGCCCAAGGTTGGGTATCCTGTTCCAGCGACAAATGTCTTAAGGAGAACACATATTCTGGGTGAGAGCACACACCTTACACAGCATAGAACCCAGGTTCACAACGCTACCCTTTCACGTAGCACCATGNCCCCTTTGTGTCTCAGCGTTCTGTTAAGGAGGGCATGGTGGTGATGCTGGTGGTGGTGATGATGATGCTGGTGGTGATGATGTGCCTCAGGGTTGCTGTGAATATCAAGCTGGTTTATACAGAGTTCCTGGTACATGTGCTTCATAATCAGCCNCATTCATCTTACAAGGCCCAGCAGCATTGGACTCCACTGACTTCTCTTAGCTCCTCTCTGAGCTTCTAGAAACACATTGCTTAGTCTGTGGTACTTCTTTAGCATCTCTCTGCCTCACCCCTCTTGGATGTTGGGGTTTCCTGAAGTTCAGGCTTAGTTCTTGGCTTTCTCAACTCACCTCCCTGGCAGTGCTCTGGATGCGGCTTGACCTAAGCGTGGACTCTCCAGACTAGTCACACAAAGGTTCCTTCCTATCACTTCCTGTCACTGTAGCTAACTGCCCATTGCATGCTCTGAGTGGATTCACTGGCTCACTTATCACACGTGCTGGTTACCTATGTTGTTGCCCCAGGTGTTGAGGCTACATACCCGTGAGATGGTTAGGCCTGGGCCATGCCTTCCACGCCCCACCCCACCCCAGGGAGCTTGCCATCCAGAGCATATTTCACCCTAATTGTACAATTATTGGTTTAATTGTGATTGGAAGAGAGAGCAGGCTGTTGGATACAAAACAGGGATTCTGTGAAGGAGCAACTCGGCCCTGTACTTGGCCCTGTACTCAGTACATCTCAAATAGAACCCCTCATTTCCCCTGCAGTCTACAACCCCCACCCCCCACCCCTACTTGGGTTTTTCGGAGAGCATGCATTTGTCACTTCTCTTACTGACTCTTGGCTTATACTCTGCCCCAGTGAACTCCATCCTTGAATCCTCAGTGTATGAGATAAAATTCCCTTCCTCCAAAAGTGAGAGCCACCCCATCATAAAGCGATACTTGTTTGTAGTGATTATTGGTTTTATTAGACAAGCTGTGGAATCTGCATTACGCTCAGACATGTGTATAAAATGCCTTCGAAGCTTCCCCACACTAGAACACCCTTCTTGTTCCCAGGCCCCTCACTGCGTCTTTGGGGAAGCCCAGACAAAACACCAGGATCCTCCTGCCAGAACATGTAGGAGCTGTTGAGTCAGATGACCCTGCCCAGAAAGCTGACCTTGAGTGACCAAAAGGCACAAGGGCAGGAAGAAAATGTTTATTATGGCAGTGTGGGCTTGGGAGAANCAGCTGCTGTGAGTGCTTGGGGGCCAGCTCCCCTGACTGGCTTCTAACCAAATTGTCGCTGTGGTCAGACCTTGGCTATTCTCTCTCCAGCTAAACTTCCTTCAGCTTCCAATACTCTGGGAGAAGATGTGACCACCTAGTGTACTTAACATAAACCCTCTGCCCAAGGTAGCCAGAGTCTGATTATTTATTTATAGTCAAGAATCTTGACTGATGTGATGATTGATATTGGAAAATTCCAAAAAGTAGAAGAAAAAAAATGATCTACATTTCAGAAAACAAAATAACTACTAACACTTTCTCCCAGTCTTTTACATATTCTAATATTATTGTGGTTATATAATTATATTAAAAATGTATGGTGGTTAATGGCCTGCCCTCTAATTTTATTAAGCAGCAAAAAGGCCAAGGGGCACTTTTTAAAAAAACATTTGTGTGTGTGTGTGTGTGTGTGTGTGTGTGTAAGGACAACCTGTTGGAGTCAGTTCTCTCCTTCCACCCTGTCTCTTATACACATCTAGATGTGTATAAGAGACAGCCATGTGAGTCATGGGAATTGAACTCAGGTCACCAAATTTAGGAGCTAGCTGCTTAATCAGCAGAGCCGTCTGGAAGACACTGGGGGCCCTTCTGACATTGAGACACAACGTTGCAAAATTCACTCTGTGAACTAGATAATCCATTTACAATTGTTTAACTGGTAATGTTTTATGAGTTTGTGCTGGGCTGCGATCATGGCTCTCAGCCCCACACAGGACATACCTGGTGGCCAACTGCTGTCCACCACACACCAGCGTCTTCCCTGGGACTCAGTGGGGAACTGAACTGGCTTCTAGGAGTCCCCCGTCTACCTAGCTGGTTTCTTCCTGAGGTTTGTTTGGGCAGGTCACATCCCAAGTTCCTGGTCCAGGCAGAGAAAAAAAAATTATATATTCTAAACTGATTTTACATTTTTGCCTGATTTAAGTAGTGGCCTGTATTCATTACAGAAAATGTGAGAATGCAGAAAAAGCTCCAATCAGTGATCACTGTTGTTAAAAACTTGGAATAGTTCCTAAAAACGATAGCTGAGAATACACTGATTGTTCCCAGTTTTTATGCATAGTTAACTGAGAAACTACCAATTTAGAAAAAAAGACATGAAGAGGTGTTAGGGGATGGGTAATATCTACCATTTGCATAATATATTATTCTTTGCCAATTAAAAAGCCTTAATGGATTTGGGTTTAAGATGCAGAAAATCATTTCACTTATTTCTTGGCAGTGGAAATGAGTATTGAGCTGTCCGTCACTCCTCTGCTCCTCCTGGGCAAAACAGAAGGCTCTTTGTTCAGCCATTTTCCTAGCACAATATCCCAAGTTCTTGAAAATTTTGTCCATTATTGGCAAGTGCCGAAACACAATAGGACTTGTTAAGGTCTTTTGTGTCATCAAACATGGCGCAGATGCCGCTCAAGTTGTGGAACGAATCAGGTGGCTGGAGAAACACTTTTCCAGGAACTGAGAAATGAGTAGAACAGAGAAGCAGCAGCTGACAGGCTGACTCAGGGGCTGGTAAGAACATGAGTCCACAGCAGCCTGCTGAGACTCCACTCTGGGTTTNGGTTTCTCAGCAAATTGTGTTTGACCTTACCTAAGTCATATTCAACTCGCAGGACCTTGATTTCCTCATCTGCAAAATNAGTAATATCATTTGCAAACATTTTCTTCAAAATGGGAATGATAGGGAGTAGGGAGGTTGCTCAGTGGGTAAAGTACTTGATGTGCAAGCATTTAGACCTAAATTCCATCCCCAAACCCATGTGAAAAAGCTGGGAGAGGCAGCAAGTGCCTGTAAGCGCAGCTGGGCATCAGGAGACAGCCGGCATGCTGGCTAGCCAGTCTAGGTGAATTGGTGAGTTCCAGGTTCAGTGAGAGACCCTGTCTCAAAAATTAATGTGGAGAGTGATTAAGGAACACACACACACACACACACACACACACACACACACACACACACACACACACGATCTTAGTCAGTTTCCTATTGCTGTGATAGACACCATGACCATAAACAACTTGGGGTAGAAAGGGCTTATTTCAGCTTACAATTCTCAGGTCACATGCTGTCCCTGAGTGAATTCAGGGCAGGAACTTGAGGCAGGAGCTGGTGCAAAGGCCGTGGAGCAGGGCCACTTACTGGCTTGCTTCTTATGGCTTGCTCAGCCTGCTTTCTTAAACTACCCAGGACCACCAGCCCAGGGACAGCACTGCCAACAGTGAGCTGGGGCCTCCCACAGAAATCATAAATCAAGAAACTGCACCACAGGCTTGCCCACAGGCCAATCTCATGGTAGCATATTCTCAGTAGAGGACCCCTCTTCCCAAATGACTACAGCTTGTACCAATTTTCGTAAAACTAGCCAGCATCCATGTTCATGTACACACACACAAATTATTTTTTAAAAAAGAAATGGTTAAGAGCCAGGCATGGATGCTGCATGCACATAATTCCAACTACCCATATGGGAAATCAAAAGTTCCAGCCAGTCTGAGCAATTGAGTAAGAACTTACCTCAAAATAAAAAATAAAAGGACAATGGATATAGATGCAGCTCACTGGGAGAGCATCGTTCATGAGACCCTGTGTTCAGTCTTCAGTATCCCCAAAAGAAAAGGGGATTATAGTGACAAGAACAATACCNATTTCACACAGAACCATTTAATTATGGAGAACTAGGTATATAAAAGTCCCAGTGCTGCTGAGAAGTCTCCCATTAACTGGAATTCAACAGGGCCACTGAGTTTGAGAAGTCTCTTTTTTTTAAGATTTATTTATTTTTATTTTATGTGAATTGGTGTTTTGCCTGCATGTATGCCTGTGTGAGGGTGCCAGATCCCTTGAAACTGGAGTTACAGACAGCCGTGTGCTGTGGGATGTCTTTCTGTACACTGTGAATATATGTTGTTCCCATTGGTTAATAAATAAGCTGCTTTGGCCTATGGCAAGGCAGCTTAGAAGCAGGCGGGCAATCCAATGAGAGAGACAGGAAAGAGAAAGGCAAGTCTAGAGAGACAAGAGCCAGCTGCCCAAGGAGCAACATGTAATGGGACACAGATAAAGCCACAGAATATGTGGCAATACATAGATTAAGAGTTATGGGTTGAGTTTATCGAAAGAGCTAGCTAACGAGAAGCCTGAGCCATTGGCCATACAGNTTANAAATAATATTAAGNCTCTGAGTGATTATTTTATAAGTGGCTGAGAGACCTCTGGACCAGGCAGGACTGGAGGAACTCGAGACCATGGGGCCAGGCGGAACTAGAGAAACTTTCAACTATAGCAGTGAGCTGCCATGCGGGTGCTGGGAATTGGACCCAGGGCCTCTGGAAGAGCAGCCAGTGCTCCTAACTGCTGAGCCATCTCTCCAGCCCCTCCTCCCCTTTTGTTTGTTTTTTTCTGAGACAGGATTTCTCTGTGTAGCCCTGGTTGTCCTAGAACTCACCCTGTAGACCAGGCTGTCCTCANACTCAGAGATCCTCCTGCCTCTGCTCCCGAGTCCTGGGATTAAAGGCGTGTGCCNCCACTGCTCGGCTTGAGANGTCTTTATATCAGAAATTTTCACTTAATANTTTTTTAGCAAAAACATTTACTAAATTAAAACATACATTCAGAAAAGTATATATTGTTAGTGCATAGCTTACTTTTTACCAAGAGACACAGTTATGAAAATACCACCCAGATCAAGAAATGGAGGAGAAGGCAGAATCCCAGAAATCATCCTCTCTTGTTGTAGAATATTATTTTAAAATGCGTTACATTTGTTTATGCTATGGAACACTTGTTTAATGATGCAAAGATGTGTTGCATTCTTTTGTCTTGCATTTGTTTANCTCTGTGAGGCTGTGTTATTTTGCCTGTCTAAAACACCTGATGGTCNAATAAGGAGCTGAACAGCCAATAGCAAGGCAGGAGAAAGGATAGCCGGGGCTGGCAGGCAGAGAGAATAAATTGAAAGATCAAGAGGAAAGAGCAAGAGAGAAGGAGGAGGACGTCAGGGGCCAGCCACCCAGCTACAGCAATAAAGAAAGAGAGAGAGAGAGAGAGAGAAATACAGAAATAGAAAAAAGTAAAAGCCCAGAGGCAAAAGGTAGATGGGCTAATTTAGGTTAAGAAAAGCTAGCAGGAAACTAAGCCAAGCTAAAGCCTGGCATTTATGATTAAGAATAAGCCTCTGTGTGTGATTTATTTGGGAGCAGGGGTTTGCAGCCTGAGGACATTTCACAAGAGAAGGGACAGGGTTAGGTCCTGGGACCCTCACCTGAGTATCTACCCACTCCTCCTAACCAGATTTATGCCATTCTGCCCTAACTGTAGGTGACCTCAAAGACTCCAATAGGGGCTTGAGTATGTAGGCAGGGAAGGCTAGAGGAAGGGACTCTATGTAGCCATAGGGGAGTCATCACCCATGCTTTCCAGGAAAAGTATGTCTGCTTTCAGGCCACCCATTGCTCTATAAATAAACCTAATNGCTCCTTGGTTCCCCAGAATGAATTTTGGTGCACTTAGAACTTTGTCAATGCAACTTCAGNAAGAGGGGTAGATGCAGTTTTTGTCTCCTCTAGTGATGTAACTTTGGCAGTAACCTCACACAGAACCAATTCAGTAGGGAAGCTAGCCAGCAAGCCTCAGACACCCTCCCATCTCCAACTCTCCAGTACAGAGACCATACTCACATGCCCCTGCACCCAGCTTTTCTGACCCAGTGCTGAAGGTCAGAACCAAGTCCTCATGCTTGTGTGGTGAGCACTTTACTGACTGAGCTATCTCCCAGACTCAGCTTTTGACTTTTTAGGAATGAAATCACTAATGAGCCATTTATATTCATCCTCTTCTGTGTTTAGCTTCTTTCATGTTTTACTATGATCATGAGATTCATTGACATTCTGCATGGAGCAGCAATATGTTTGTTCTTGCAAATTTTCACATCTAGTTGTATGCTTACATCACCATGAATGTTATAGCCCAGGAACTTTGGGATTATGTCTGGGTTTTAGACTAATTAGAGGAATGATGCTGTAAACATTCTGCACCTCCAACCATGAACATGATATGCTTTCTAAAATTAGGTCTTTTTAAATGTCTCTTAGTGATGTGATGTATAAACTTATACATCTTCCATTAGATTTATTCCTAGATACTATAGCTTTTTTTATTGTTACTGTAATGGTCTCAGGTTTAGAATTTACTTTGAAATTGTATCTGGTTAATAGAAATGCTGTTGCTTTTGTGTATAGACAGAATAGCCAAGGACATTTGCTAAATTTNACTGATTTTAAAAGTTTGTCTGGTGCTCTTACTTTTTTCCTTTAAAAAAAAACCTTAAAGGGCTGGAGAGATGGCTCAGCAGTTAAGAGCACTGACTACTGTTCCAGAGGACCCAGGTTCAATTCCCAGCGCCCACATGGCAGCTAACAACTGACTGAAATTCCAAGATCTGACACCCTCACACAGACATACATGTAGGCAAAACACCAATGCACACAAAATAAAGATAAATAAATTATAAAAAAAAACTTAAAAAGAAATAAAGCTGTCATTAGGCAATGTAATTATGTTCATAAAAATAAAATAATAAGGCTGGAGAGAAAGTTCAGTGGGTGAAGGCACCTGCTGCCAAACCTGACAACATGAGTTAGATCCCTAGGTGCAAGTTGTCCTCTGACCCACATGTGCACATATGCATCTGTCATCTGGAAGACTTTGTACAACATGCTTCCTTTAAAGCTGGTTGTGTTGNTCACACATTTGAACTCAGTACTCGGGAGGTAGAGGCAGGAATCTCTGTGAGTTTGAGGCCAGCCTTGTCTACATAGTGAGCACCAGGACAGCCAGGGCTACATAGTGAGACTCT
>LZPO01027484.1:94411-113927 GCA_001675575.1 Neotoma lepida | reverse complement strand
TTGTTTTGAGACAGGGTTTCTCTGTGTAGCTTCAGAGCCTGTCCTGGAACTCTGTAGATCAGTCTGGCCTCGAACTCACAGTGATCCACCTGCCTCTGCCTCCTGAGTGCTGGGATTAAATGTGTGTGCCACCACATTGACAGATTTTGACTCCAGAGTTCCCAAGAAACAGACTCTCACAATACACTTGGGGTTTATACAAAGTGGGCCTCTTCTTTCTCCAAGGCTTTAAGCCCAAGGGGCAGTAAGGCCTCGCATACCTGACTACCATTGTATGTGGGGAGTTNCCTGCGGTGCAGGCTAGCTTCCAGCTTGCTACACTGCCTCTGCCTCCAGGGTACTGAGATCACAAGTACATGCCTGGCTTTTTTCCCTATCTGTACACAGGATCACGGTCACCCCTCTTTCTCTCTCCTCTCAGCCCCAGGAGACTCTGGCTGTGTTCACAGCCAACTAGATGTCTCTCACCTCTGAGCACTGTTGTTCAGCAGAAATGAAGACTTCTGGGAATGAGGAAAAACTGACATTTTGTAACAAATTCTGGCTCTCAAAGACAGAGAGCCCAGGTTATCATGATTGAAGTGGAATTTAAAATGCCTCATGTCAGATCTCCAGTGTGGTTAAGTGGNTTAGCAACCANCACATCGCTTCCTTTGCAAGGAACACAAATACAGATTTCTGTTAGGAAAAGGAAGGATAGGGGCTGGAGAGAGGCTCGGAGGTTAAAAGCACTGGCAGCTCTTTTCAGAAGATGTGGGCTTGGTTCCCAGCATCTATGTGGAAGCTCTCAACTGTCTGTAANTCCAGTTCCAGAAGATCCAATGCCCTCACTGGCCTCCACAGGCACTGCATGCACAGTATACACAGACATATGTGCAGGAAAACACCCATGCTCATTAAAAAAAGGAAGGATATATTTATTTATATCTGTGTCAAATAATCCTGGAAAAACACACAAGGAATGAATGAAAGTGGTTATCTGTTGGTGACTCGGGTCGGGGATGGGGCAGGTNTGGTGTGAGGCTTTGATATGAGAACCACATGAATGGTTTTAAAATTTATTCTACAGTATCTAAATTGTATAGTACAAAAACCTACTCAAGAAACATGTGACTGCAGAGATGAGTTAGAAAATATCCCGAGTCTAGTATCAGCTAGGGCTCATAGGACGGAAGGACAGAGGCTCCCCTCGGTGCCCTGGGTTCTAGTCTGTGCATCTGGCCCTCTGTCAGCAGGCTCTGCTGCATTGGCAGGTCTGGGCTTCTCTGCTATTGCTCAGGCTTGCCACTGACTCCAGCCCTGGGGCCAGGGCATAACGCATTCCCCTGTCAGCAGGGTTGTGGGTGAGACAGTCTCACAGAAAAGACTTGGTGCAAGAGGGTTGCAATTGGCTTGCTTGGTTGGGTTATTGCTAAATGGGTTACTTAAAAGCTGGGGGCAAAGGCCTAGTTTCCAATGGGGAGCCTTAGGCATGGGGGAGCAGACTGAAGGCACCCAAGAAAGAGAGACCAAGTTAACTATAGGGTCAGGAGGTTTCTCAGCTTGCTGTGGGTCTCATCTTCTGTGGGCTTTAGTTTCTTATCTGTGGAACAAAGGATTTGGGCAGTTGGTACTCTGAGGTCCCTTCAGACTCTGCGTCAGTCAGCTTTCCATGGCAAATGGTGCTGACTCCATGCAGGTTGCCTTGAACATTAGCTAAAGTCATATGTACAAGAGCCTTGTCAACTGGCCTGTGGTGTGGGCAGTAAGGTGAGGTAAGGGCTAGTACCTCTGGAAGACAGAGATGTAAACCCTTCCTATCCCCTATGCCAAGTTGTCTATGAGGTCACATGGGGCTGTAAGCTCTGGGGCAGGGAACTGAGCTCCAGACTGAGACAGCAGGAGGCTGTGCGCTGTCACTTGTCACTATGTGACTCTGCCAAGAGCCTTTCCTCTCTGGGCTTATGCTTTTTATCTGTGGGTTTTCCAGAATGATAGGACCTGCCTGACAAGGCTGTAGTGAGTGTGAGGGTGCTTGGGTGAGACTGTGGGAGACCATTCCCAATCTCTCCAATGTTGTGGAATATTACTTTAACTAGGCAAAGATGTGTTACATTTGTTTAATTATGTAAAGATGAGTTGCTGTTTCACCTTGCCTACCTGAGGTGCCTGACTGGTCTAACAAAAAGCTGAACGGCCAATAGCTAGGCAGAGGAGGGATAGATGGGGCTGGTGGGCAGAGAGAATAAAGAGGAGAAGGAATCTAGGCTAGAGAGAGGAGAAAAGAATGAGGGAGAATGAGAGGGAGACTCCCAGGGCCAGCCAGGCGGCCACCAGCCAGCCAGGCATGGAGTAGGACATACAGAATGAAAGGAAGGTAAAAAGCCCCAAGGCAAAACATAGGTGAAGAGAAACAGCTTAATTTAAGTTAAAGAAAAAAGCTAGCCAGAAGTGAGCATAAGCTAAGGCTGCGCATTCATAATTAATAAGAAGTCTCCGTGTCATGATTTGGGAGCTGGACGGCTCCTTAACTTGGGCACAAAGGCCCTTCAGAGTGCTTGGAGGAGTCCTCACCGTGCACACCCACAAACGTGATGAGTCTGTAAGGCTCACAGATCTAAATGGTCCCAACCATGATCATTTAAGGCCACTGTCTTCTCCACTCCCAACATCTATGCCCTACTTCTTTCCACACTGAATGGCGACGGATATTTTGCAGTCTAGCCAAGGGTAAGCTGAATTGCAGATGACTTAAATGGATGTAATATGTAGTTTACAGTCACTTTTGTGTTAAATTATTTCTGTGTGTTTATGACACTTGTGTTTGTGCACACATGTGCATTTGTGTATGTCTGCACATATACACTTGTGGAGGCCGGAAGACAACCTCAGGTGTTGATCTGGCCTATGACATTGTTTGAGATAGGGTCTTTTTTTTTGTTGTTGATCACTACTGTGTACACCAGGCTAGCTGGCCCACGAGTTTCCAGACATTCTCCTATCTCCTTGTCCNACCTTATCCTAGGAATACCGGGACTGCTGCACCCAACTTTATATAGGTTCTGAGGATTTGAACTCAGGTCTTCAAACTTCTATAGTAAGTGCTTTACCCACTGAGCTGTCTCCACCACAACTGTACAGTTAAATTATTGCTGGCCATTCTGCTTTGGAAATTGCTCCAGGTACAATCTCACCTGCTGGTATCCACTATGCCACAATGTGATGGTGCAGGCCAGAGGCCACAGTAAAGTGTGACTGTGGCAATGCCCTGTACTGGCGGCTGTGGAGGAGAATTTAGGCTTGAAAGGTGCAGAGCCAAAAGCTAGTCTATGAAAAATTCTTCCGCAGGGTTCTTTTCTCATGATGACCTGTCAAAACAGAAGCTCTCTCCTGTCAACAATATTATGTAGTGATGCATCTAGACAATCATAAATGCATCATACATTCTGGCTCTTTTTAATGGGATTCATGTGCGTGAAAATCTATCAGTGTTCCAGTGTCTATGGGGCTAGAGTGCTAGAGACAGCGTACCAACGGCAAGTGCTTTTGTGTGCAGTTGGACGCTTCATGCATCTCAATGTATGGAGCCACCAGGGTCGCTGATGCATCGTGTCCTGATGAGGTCTGGCAGTTCCAGATGAAATGGCACACAAAATTGCCACCAACACAGTAAGACTGCTTGGAGAAAAACGTGTGCTGGTGGTGAGACTCCCACACACAGTCATCAGTAAGTATAGTGTATGCAACATAAGAGGGATTTTATTACACAATTATGTGGCTCAAAGCAATGTAGTAGCAATTTAAGAATTTGTCTGAATTGCCCTGGTTAACGAGTACCATCAATTTAGGGTACTTAAGATTGATCCTTCGCAAATGAAAACTTGAAACACCCCTCAAGTCTTATAGCTCATTTATACAAGAAACTTGATGAGGATTCACTCCATTTTGACAACAATCCTAAAAATGTTTATGTCTTTACCAATTAGTCATAAAGCCAAAAGAAATTTTACTAAATCATCATTTATAAAATAACCAATGGATTGGCCATACCATGGGAAGCCTTGAATTATCTTTTTATGGTTTCTCTACAGGAAATGTCAGTGTAAAAAGTTGTGTCACATAACGAGATGACCAAAAGTGCATAGCCAGAAGTGAGAGGGGTGNTATTCTCATTATAAAAGTGTTAGAAGCTGGCACTGATGCATGCCTGTAGTTCCAGTCCTGGGAGGCTGAGACAGGAAGATCATGAGTTCAAGGCCAGCCTAGGCCAGAGAGAGAGAGAGACTGTGTCTCCAAAAGCCAAGGCTGGGGATGTAGCTCAGTGGTAGAGCACTGGATCTGATCATCTGGCAGGGTGTGCTAGGCCATGAATCCAAGTACGCTGCTTGCGAGTTTAAATGTCAGCAGCTCCTACTTGTAAGTTATTAGTCACAGTGTGTCAGAACTTCTACCTGTAAGTCACTTGAATTTCTTTTCTCATTAGAAGAATTTCTATCTGATTTTACATTGATAATTTTTATGATTTTCTTTGAGGAAGGCTTCTCAATTGTATAAGCTTAGAGCCTCATAAATATTGGGTCTGCTGCCGATTCATGTCCCACAAGAGACCCCTAGCTCTCCAGCTGTGTCCTGCTGCTCGGGCCTCCTGTGGAGACTCTACACTACTCACTAGATAGCTGACAAGGCTCACAGTCTGAGCCATCCCTAAGCACAGTGATGACAGCCTCCTCCAGAGGGAAGGAGTCTGCCTGGGAGCCCCAGTTACACACTCCTNTATTCAAGCTTTTACCACAGCCCCCCACCTCCTTCAGCACTTCCAAGGCAGAATGGTCTGGCATTCAAGCTCTGCCCCCGTCCCCAACCCCTCGCACTGATAACAGGGTTAATTTTTTTTCCTTTCAGAGTAAACTTGCAAACGGGTGCAGGTTTGTGTCTGGCCACCGCAGTCCATTCTTTAATGTTTTCAGTTTTCCTGTTGAGTCTCTGGAAATCTCTAGGAAGACAGGCACACGGTCTGCAAATCATCACGTGATCTGGCTCTTTTTCAGTGTTTCTGCTTCCTTTCCAGCCAGCGGCTTGGTAATGAACAGCAGCACCAACTCCATTTACTTTAACTTTGGAAGGCGGCTGAGAATCGAGCAGCCAGAAATTGCCCTCTGTGCCTTTCCTCAGGTCAGCCTGCTCACATGCTTAGGAGAGCAGGAGAGCAGGTGCGGTCTAACAAGGTAAAATATCTTCACTCTTTCTTCAGCTACTCTGGGCCACTCCCAAAGGTTCAATATTCTGCAAACAATATATACCACAGTAAAATGAAGGGAAGGACTGGAGAAACTCACTAAACGATATGTAAACATGAGTGTAGCACGGTAGGGAAGAAAGTAACAGACAGAATCCAGCTGCCATGGCTGAGATTTAGTTCATGTTCATTCCCTCAGCTTTGGGCCTCAGCTCCCCAAGCAGGGACCAGGACATCCCCCAATGTGCTTGCTGTATTTTTGCTTCATTCCACGTTGGCCATTGTACGCCGAAGTTCAAGTCCAAATCAATCAAGATGGTGTAGGACTATTGGGACTAGCTGGCAGTGCAGAGGCCTCTATCATCATGACTTCCTCATTACCTTCTAAAAGTGCAAGCCAGTGCCAACCTATAGTGTTTCCTCCATGGGGAAGTGTGGGAGACCTGCTCCCACTTTTTCCCCAGGGTACTCTTGAGGAGGGAGAAGTGACAAATATTTAGATAGAAGGATAGAGGAGAGAGAGACAGAAACACAGGATAGTCTTGAGAGGGCCTGGATCCTTATCCACCAGCCCCCTCTGTCGCTTCTAAAGGGCTTTTTAAAGGAATGCCAAGGGGCAGGGCAAAAGCCCTCACCTTGCTAGATCAAAGCATACCACACATCCGAGTGCAGACCCTTCCAAACACCTGGTAACCANGCAGGTGGTCAAGCAATCCTCTAATGCAGCCCTGCTGGGTAAAGCAAGCTCAGATCTCACTAGGAAACCTTTGTGGGCCTCCACAGGGAAGTGCCCAAGTTCACTCTACTTGATAGGGTAGCCAGGAGCCAGCACACATGGCTGACTGCTTGAGATGTGGTTAACGTGACTAGGGAAGCAAACTTGTATTGACCTAATTTTAATTACTTTTAAAATAAAATGGTAACAGGTGGCTCCTGGCTACCAAGCTGGGTAGCTCAAGTCTAAACCATCATTCTATTCAACGCCAGGCTCTCCTCCCCTTGGCCTGTTCATCCAGCCACATGGACAGCGCATAGTGGCCAGTTGGAAAGCTAAATTCTGTTCAGCACAGGGGCTGAGTGTCCAAATTTTGAAGCTTTGATCCCTTGGTCATCGAAACCTCTAAACCAGCAGGTGTGGAATTGGGAAACAACACCCTTTCAAGAAAACTGGGAGCCTGGCAAGATGGCTNAGTGGGTAAAAGTCCTCACGGCCAAGCTTGACAACCTGAGTTTTGTCTCTGGGACCCTCATGATGGAAGGAGAGAGGTAGTTCTTATTTGTCTTCTTATTGATGCCCAAAACAAATAAGTAAGTTAAAAAAAAAAAAGCAGATTGAGAACTGATTGACTTAATAAAGGAATGGGCCATAGGTGTGGCCAGTAGAGAGAACTTGCCTAGCATGTACAAGGTCCTAGGTGTAAGCCCCAGCACTTGGGGGGTGGTTAAGAGTCTTATGCCCACATCCACACCTAGTTATGGGTTGGGTTCATATACCACACCCCGGAGGACAGTGGTTTAGAGCATTTGTTGCTCTTGCAGAAGACCCAGGTTTGATTCCTAGCACCCAAGCCGTAGTTCATAACCACCCTAACTCCAGTTCCAGGGTATCTGTTGCTCTCTGGTGTCCTCCTGCACCAAGCACGCACATGGTGCACATACATACATGTAGGCAAAACATTCATATGCATAAAGTTAAATAAATTAGAAAATTTGAACATGGTGGTGCACACCTTTAATCCCAGCACTCGGGAAGCAGAGGCAGGTGGATCTCTGTGAGTTCTAGGACAGCCTGGGCTACCGAGTGTGCTCCAGGACAGCCATGGCTGTTACACAGAGAAACCCTGTTTTGAAAAACCAATAAATAGGGGCTGGAGAGATGGCTTAGCGGTTAAGAGCACTGGCTGCTCTTCCAGAGGACCCGGGTTCAATTCCCAGCACCCACATGGCAGTTCACACCTGTCTATAACTCCAGCTCCAGGGGATCTGGCATCCTTATACAGACAGACATGCAGACAAAACACCAATGCACATAAAATAAAAATAAATAAATTATTAAAAAAGAAAAATTAAAACCAATCAAGGAAGGAAAGAAAGAAAGAAAAAAAGAAGTTCGAGTCAGGATTTGCAGAGGCCCTGTGACTTGATCTGCTTCTCAGCCCAGGGGCTACTGCTCTGGCCACTCTGCTTGCTCAGATGTTTTGAGCTTCTTTCTTAACATCTGGATTTAGTGTAGCTTATGGTTTGGTTTCTCCTCACTCTCCAAAATAAAATATATTCTATAGCCTACTAATTCCATGAGATGCTACACAGATGTATGTGTGCACACAAATNAAACCCAAACAAATAGTGACTCAGTGGTTTGCGAAATGCTGAGGTGAACCAATTTTTTTAAAAAGCTGATAGAAATAAGACTAAATAATAGTGAGGATGTGGAATACCAAACTGCTGGGGTGAGGGTAAACATGTAAATGCACACACACAGTATGGCAGTGTGCACACCTGAAAATCCCTTTCTAAGTCTATGTACTCAGGACTTAAGCATGTTCATGACAAGTGCACACATCTTCATCATTTTGTTCAAAACAAAATCTGGGAAAACTCAGGTATTTACCAGCAGCAAAATGAACCTATTTCGATTCTATTTTTTACAATAATAAAAGTAATGAATTGCTGACATATGGCAAATGAATGGACTTTCCAAATACTATGCTTGAGTGAAAAGACCAGACTTGAAAGACTGCATATTATTGCAGAATCTGTTAGTGAGAAGCTTTAGGACAAGCAAGAGTCAGCTGTTGTTTCTTCAGCCAAGTGTGTGCGGGATGTGGTGGGGTATGGTGAGGGGAGAGTGTCGTGAGGACTGAGGTGAGTGTTCCACATCTGGATGCAGGAGTGACTTAGATGGGTGTAACCTTTTGTTAAAATTCATTTACTGAACACGAGCTCTGCAGCTGCACTGAATGTAGACTGCACAATGGAAGTTACTGAAGACCCTGAGACCGCTTGGCAAACACACTTACTAGGGCTCTGTTTATGCTTCTCAGCAATGTTCCCAGCTTAATCTGAGCTGGGTACAAGCTGGGTGATCCCTCCTTAGGCACAAACTGGGCCCAGTGGCTTTACAAGAATGGCTGCTTGTTCTCAGGTATCATGGAGTACTGTGTGATCCCAGAGACCTGGGGTAGAGTACTGCTCCTTAGCATCTACCTCCAGTGTCTGCTAATGGGGTTTCAGGGTTGTCTGTATAGGGCCTGGGCTGCCATAATCAATATTAAGGGAAGTTTCTGGCATCGCAGGGGCTGCCTCTGCTAGGCCGAGTCCTTCATCTGCTTCCCTTTGTTGAGTTATGGGGTCCACACCCCTCACTGCCCCACAGAGCTGAGCTTGCAGCTGCTGAGCCACTGGCCCTGGCCCTGCTGGGGGATGCTGTGCCCAGAACTGCTTGTGCGGTTCGTGGGCTGTGCAGCACCGATGGATTCTCATTTTCTCTTTTTTGAAACCTGCTGCAGAACAGCTGTTCTCCCAGTGATTTCCTCTTGTTTTTCAACACTGCTAAAGAGATGTTCCTATTTTTCTCTTTCTTCTGTTAATGCAACTGGTACACAGCAGGCACTTTATGAATGAGTCAGGGTGGGTGTAGGAATGAAAGATGTTCCAGAGAGTGTGTGTGTGTATGTGTGTGTTCGAGTATCGCTCATGTGTGTGTGAATGCCAGTGCAGTCTGGGACCAGGCAATGGGAAGGGACTGGATGAGGTTATGGGCAGCCAGGCAGGTAGTTGACAGTCACCCCATGAAAGGTCCTTGCTGCACACAGGAATGACATTGCTATGTGGTGGGGCTGACAGATGCTCTGTAGGAGATTAGGAAATAAGTCTGCATTTCCCCTGGGCCCTGATAGCATCAGCNGTTAAGAGGCCTGTCTGATTTCATTACAAATCTCTGGTTCCTGGCGCTGTGAGCTCAGCCTCCAGGCTCCCAGGTGTGGGAGGACAGCAGGCCACAGCAAGGGCATTTTGCCTTTAATTGTGGCCATTAATCTGACACCAACAGCTGGTCTTTCCTGCAGGAGAAGGGAGGTGACAGGAAACCTGTCAAGTGGGAGCCCATTGACCCTGCTGCCTTGCTCGCCAGCAAGTTGGGGAAAGAGAGAAGTGGGTCCCTGCTTTCCAGGGCCACTGTTCGGGCCTCACTGGAAGGATCTGGGTTTGCCTCCTTCTGGGATGTGTAGGAATCTTATGAAGCAGCAGGTGACCAGATCCTGCTCTCACCCATCTTATTTCCCCAAAGACCAGCCAGTGTGGTGTGGCATCTTGTCTTGTGCTAGCCCCTGCCTCAGTGTCAGGAGTGTCCCTGTAGAAAGGACAGGTATGCCACGTGAAGGGCAGGGTATAGTGAGGTGAGGTCTGGGGCAGAACTAAAGAGAGCTAGCCATGGTGATGAAATGAGGAGGGGCTGGATGGCCTGTGTGCGCACATGTGGGCCATAGGGAGGGTACATCTCTTTCTTTGTCTGTCACCCACCGACCTCCACCCTGGCAAGTTTGGGTTTAGTCCAGGGTATGAACCTGTCCTAAAGCTCTTTATCTCCAGCCAGGCACCTGGGGACAGAGTAGGGGGACAGATTCTACAGGAGACACCAGAGATCTGGTCAGAGGAGGGCTGAGCCAGATGGGGCCAAAGAGGANGTAGCTAGATACAAGCCATGGAGTGTGAACAGGTCTCATGTAGAGAAAGGGTGGATGTGTGGATGAGGCAGGTGTGGGTCCCTGAAGATCCCACAATGGCCCTTGGAGGGGATGATGGAGATGCTATCTCTGGGGCCTGAAAAGAGAAGGGACTTGTCCAGGGTCACACAAGGAGTTTGTATGTTAGAACCAGGCCCTTCATGCTGTACCTGGGGTCGTCAGGACACAGAAGCCCAGCCAGGACCATTCCATACTCTCTGGCATGGACAAGGAGAGAAGAGAACAGATCCAAGGGCCTCAGACCAGGAGGAGGAGATTTGATGCTGGGGAAACTTCCATTTTATCAAAGGAAAACCTANACCCCTCCNCCANTTGCTCACTATACTGGGTAATTTGGGGGTAAGAGTCAGGTGAGCCCAACGTGAATGTGGAACACTCATTTATTTAGGGTAGCTCAGGTGTGCTGGGCCTCAGCTGGGAGAGCCACCACTTCCCCTTNNTAAGCAGGGTGATCATAGGCAAACTGTGAGAGGCTGCCAGCCTGGCTTTCCTCACTGATAAAGTGGGATCGGAGTGGGCTGTTTCACAGAGCTGGCCTGAGAGGGAGGTGCATAAGCAGCTTCCTTGGCATGAGACCTGCAGGAAGCCCCCTGAGCTGTCCTGGCTAGCGCAGGTCTTACCACTTGAAACAGCAACCAGTGCAGAAAAGACAAAACAGGCAGCTGNCCAGGAGCTTGTCCAAGAGGAAGACCCACCTTCTTGTCCTTCTTCGCTGCTCCATTTCAGGGCTTCCCTGGGATTCTGGGCCAGGGACTGGTGACTACCTTCTAGATATGTCCAGAATCTCACTCTGTTCTTCCATCCCCCTGGGAAGGAGCTGAGGGAGGAAGGCTGGATTCCCAGCCTCTCAAGGCTCCCCTTCCAGACTCCCCTCCCTCTGCTGCTGTGGCCAGAAGGACGCTGTCTTTCTTGCCTCTGCTCCTCGCCCCGTGGCTCACAGGTGCACCTGCCAGGACACACTATTGCCTCTGTCTGGAATGTTCTTCACATTTTACCCACATGGGGAATTTGTATTTCTTCTTCAAAACCTAGCACGACACGTCTCCACTCAGAAGTTTTTTCATGCTGTTCTTCCNTGCCATAATTTCAAAGGACCCTTCCGGCCCCCTCAAGCTGCCTTCTCTTGTACNTGGATTCTTCTATTGTCACAGTTAACATGGCCACCACTGGCATTTTTTGCAACCTTCTTGAGGCCCAGCCTTGGACCTGCTTATACCTCACACCCAGTCCAAAATCTGGCTCTTGTCATCATTGGTTAACTCAATCTGAATTTGTTTCTACTCAAAGATGTTATACAATGCAGGTGCTATTGTACCAGGGTCATGCTGTGTGGTCTTGGGTGTGCTCATTCCCTCTCTGAGCTAGGGTTTCCACATTTCTACAGTGAGGANGCTACCAAGGTCTCCTGACCTGAGTTTCGGTCACTGCCCAGGACCAGCTTGTTTGTGGCTCAGTGAACAGAAATCATGAGCCTCTCAGCTCCCTTGCAGACCACCTGCCTCTCGGATCAGCAGAGTCTGGGGATCCAAAGGAACCAATAGCCTCATCTTCACTGTCACCAGTGAACTCTTGGAGGGTTCTGTGTACAAGTTAAGGCTTCTTCCTTTTCCTAAGAACGCAAGGCTTCACTGAGCCCAGAGAGCCGGGGTTGTGCCAATCAGGGGCTCCTTTAGCTCTGAGTAAAGAGGTTGTTACATTTGATACAATGAATAATAATGCAGGCATGGTGGCTTACACCATTAATCCTAGGTCTTAGGAAGTAGAGACAGGAGGAAATCTGTGAGCTCAAAGCCAGCCTGGCCTATATCATGAGTCCCAGGCCAGCCAGAGCTACATAGCAAGACTCTATCTAAAAAAAAAAAAAAAAAAAAAAAAAAAAAAAAAAAAAAATCGCCATATTTGCAAGATCACATTATTTGCACAAAAAATAAATTCAAACCACAGACTTACAGCAAAAAGGTATTAAGTCCACACTTACCTCTTAATTAAATGAGTGAAGCCACCCAGGTCTGAGGACATCCAGCCCACTCAATTAATTAGCATTTATTACAATCAGAAAACAATCTAATTCAATTAAAATGTTTCCACAAAAGTAGTTTAATGACTTCCCCCGAAACAGAGGACATTCAACCATGGTGTTTATTATGTCAAGGCGGTGCCCCAGGGGCTGAAATGCTAGCCTTTATGTGAGCAGCACTCACTAAGGCAGGGCCAGGGAAGAAGGCAGCAGGTAGGTGAGTGTCCTGGCTGAGCCCTTTACATGAGGAGTAGGGTGGGGGGTGTTGAGGGAAAGTTTCTGTATTCAGTGACTCTCTAATAACCAAAAACACCCTCAGTGTTGCCTTCATCCTGTCCTTTTTTTTCTTTTTACAAATCTTTTTTTAATTAATTAATTNATTTTTTAATTAAAAAGATCTTCCACTCCTTTTACATACCAACCTCAGATCCCCCTCTCCTCCCTCCTCCCGCCCAACCAGCTCCACCCCTCAACCCACCCCCATTCCCACCTCTTCTAAAACAAGGTGTCCCATGGTGAGTCCCTAGAGTCTGGCACTCTCAGCCAAGGCAGGACAAGACCCTTCTCCCTGCGCCAAGACTGTGCCAGGTGTCCCACCTCAGGCACTGTGCTCCAAAGAGTCAGCCCCTGCACCAGGGATGGATCCTGATCCTACCGCCTGGGGGCCCTCAGACACTTCAAGCCAAACAACTGTCTCAAGCCTCCAGAGGGCCCAGTTCAGCACCATGGGGGGCTCCACGGTTACTGGTCCACAGTTCATGCATTTTGTATACAGAAGAAGGCATCAGATCTCATTACAGGTGGTTGTGATGTGGTTGCTGAGAATTGAACTCAGGACCTCTGGAAGAGCAGTCAGTGCTCTTAANCTCTGAGCCACCTCTCCAACCCCATCCTGTCCTTTTTAACTGCAGCCCCTTCCCCCTTCAACTCTGATTATGCCTGATACCCCCCAGGGAAGGGTCGTAATTGCATGGGGAAGGGGACAGGGCTGGGTCCATTTCTCCCTGATGTGCTGGGTCACCTTGAGCAGGAGGAATTGTTCACAGGGATTTCTGAAACCCAGCCAGGAGGCAACTTGGCAAGCTTGAGAGACTGCCATTCAAAAGCCACAAGCAGTTGTCTGACTCCCATGATGTAGATATTTGAGTTTNCACTGCCTTTGTTCCCCAAATCCCTCCTTGGTCATAAAAACAGAAAGCAAAACCCACTTGGTTTGTCCTTCTGAGCTTACAAATTTCAACACTTACCTTGCCCAGCACTAAATCTTGCTGGACTGTGTTCCTCATCCTTATGAAACCCTGTGAGATAGGAATCCCCATTCAANCAAGGATCAGAAGATACCTGGGGACACAGGGTTAGTGGGGTTGGACCTTGGATCCAAACATGGGCGGTCAGGAGCTGCTCTTGGATGCTCCCAGAGATGGGGAACCTTCGAAGAGAGGCTTCTGCAGTCACTGGGCTGGGAGGCCACAGAGGCCCTCTTTCTGAATGATGTGTGGGGCTTTGGTGTTTTTATCTGGAAGATGTGAAGTCTTTGTCTTATGCTGTCTCCTGGGATCAGCATCAGGAGCTGAATTAGGCCCCTTCATCCAGTTTAATTGCCCTGACACAAACTTAACATATACACTGTCACGTGTTGAGTACCAGCCCTAAAATCAGCTTTGTCCATTTGATAGATGATGGGATGCCAGCAATATGGTCATTAAAAAGGTAAGGACAGTCTGAGACATGGGCAGGATGGACAGCACATCAGTGGATGGGCATTCCTGAACAAGGACCTAGCAGGTCAGCTCTATTCTCCTGTCTGGCAGAGCTGGTATTTATGACTGGAAATGCTATTCAAATGCTGTTAAGGCATACCATCTTAGTTTTTCATTTCTCTCATTTCCTGGAAGGTTAAGCTGTTGGGTTTTCCTGACTTGTCTGCTCTGCCTCCTCGTATCTTATGCTCCTAATAATTTACATGAGCTCTTTATAACTCAGGATTTTAACCTGTGACTGTTGCATTTGTTCAAATAGCTTTCCTGGTTATTTGCTTTTCAATTTGCTTTCTAATGTTTTCAGTGGGCAAAGGTTTATCATCTTCAGTCAAATCTATTGATCTTCTCCCTTCAGATGCCTCCCATTGCTTTTGAGCTTAGAAAATCCTTTTTGGACACAAGATAAAACACATATTGACTTAGCCTTCTTTCGGTTCTTAGGGACCCTTTCTTCTTTTCTTTCCTCAGTGGTGTGTAATTCTGTTGGATCTATTTGGGTTTATATTGGTCTACAGTATGCAGAATAATTATTTTCTGAACAGCTACACAGTTGTGAACAGCATATTGGAGACTCTCTTTCCTATACAATGTCTTACTCTATATTCCATTTCGCCCAACCCTTCACTCTAGGTTACCTATTCTGTTATATTGATCTGCTTGCCCTTGTGACTGTATGTGCTGGCTAGTTTTGTGTCAACTTGACACAAGCTAGAGTCATCTGAGAGGAGGGAACCCCAATTGAGAAAATGCCTTCATAATATCTGGTNACAGGCAAGCCTGTAGGGCATTTCCTTAATGTGGTATGGGAGGGCCCAGCCCATTGTGGGTAGGGCCACCCTGCGCAGGTGGTCCTGGGTTCTATAAGAATGAAGGCTGAACAAGCAATGAGGAACAAGCCAGTCAGCAGCAGCCCTCCATGGCCTCTGCATCAGCTCCTGCCTCCAGGTTCCTGCCCTGCTTGAGTTCCTGTCCTCACTGCTTTCAGTGATGAACTGTTATATAGATCTGTGGGTGAAATGAACCCTTTCCTCCCAAGGTGCTTTTGGTCATGGTGTTTCACCACAGCAATAGTAACTCTGAGACACTGTATCACAGGGGTTTTTATTTATCAAACCTTTTCAAAGCTTCTTGAGTCTCTTAACTTTNACAATTTCTATGATTCTTCTACTCATTTCTTCCAAGTGATTTGGAGAACCATTTTGTGATTTCTTCCCTTACCAAAAAACCTACTGATATTCTAAATCCAAACTTCATTAAGGTATCTGAGAAGACAATGATAGTTCATCTCTGCAACTTTTGAATTTCGTTTTTTAAAATGGTGCTAAGAATTAAATTCAGGGCCTTGAACATGCTAGTTAAGTGCAGTACCCCTGAGCTATTCTTCCAGCTCTACATATTTAACTATTAAGTCAGTTTGTGACTGGTTGCCCAGAGTAGCAATGTTAATAAAATTCCCATGTGTTATACCTATTGCTATTTGTAGTGAGAAAGCTGCCTTTCTAGAAGCCTGACATACTGTTAGTAAGCAAAGCACTATGTAGAGTCCTGGCCAGAGAAATAATACTTTTTTGTAAGTGGAACCCTACAGAGGGTGTGTGTGTGTGTTACATTTAGGCAAACAAGGAGCTACAGGCTGATGGTTTTAGTCTTGACTGATGTCTGTACAGGAAATGGAGGGCTTGGGGTGGGGGCAGATTACCCCACCACTACAGAAAGACAAAAAAATAACAGTTGGCCACCAGTTTCTTTCCTCTTAGTTGTTGCTTGTGTCCAGAAGCCTGGGAGCCCTGTAGAGGAGAATCATAGCAATCAGATACCTGCTGGGTTGATGATTTGGGTTTGTTGACAAACTTGGCACTTCCCTACTCTCACCTGTGGAGTGCAGAAGGGGAGGCAAGTGTGCGCCACTGTTGTTTACCACACCAATGCCTGGTGCCTGGC
The DNA here is from genome assembly GCA_001675575.1 of Neotoma lepida. Classification (NCBI taxonomy): domain Eukaryota; kingdom Metazoa; phylum Chordata; class Mammalia; order Rodentia; family Cricetidae; genus Neotoma; species Neotoma lepida. Next base: position 98,249 of record LZPO01027484.1, on the reverse strand, counting down.
CCTCTGGAGCCACCTCTTCCTCCCCACTCACTCTCTCTGCCATGCCAAGAAGCCTTGGTTGGCCAGTCTGCCACTGGTGGAGTGAATGCCTATTCACTGGAACAAAACCAGGCTACAGGATGACGGTTTGTGATACACTGGCTAGCAAGCTGGGCAGGCTGAGGCTCAGCTTTGACTCTGACAAAGTTGGAGTGGGACTTCTTGCTCAGCACATGGCACCAACAAGCAGAAAAACAAAAACAAATNAAGGGAAGGAAGGAAAGAAGGAAGGAAGGAAGGAAGGAAGGAAGGAAGGAAGGAAGGAAGGAAGGAAGGGAAGAAGGAAGGAAGGAAGGAAGGGAAGAAGGAAGGAGGGAGGGAGGGAGGGAGGGAAGGAAGGAAGGGAGTTTCCTCTAAGCCTCTCCAGTTTCCTCTGTTCTAGCTCTTACAGTTCTGGTGTCCTGCAGGCACAGCTGGCAGCAGTGGGGCGGACATGAAAGCAACACATGAAATCACACAGCTCTAGGTTCAAATCAGCACTTTAACAGTTAAAAAAAAAAAGGCATTTCCCTCATCTGAAAAAGATTGGAACCATCATATAGGTGGTTGAATAAAAGTGAGATCCCACACACATGTGTATGTGTGTGTGTGTGTGTGTGTACAAATGAAACACTTGCATGAAAATGTTAATTCTGGGCTACAGCTTGGGACTCTCTGGAGCAGTGCACAGAGGATGAACCATCTTTCCAGTCTTGCCTGAAGGTGTCTGGCCCCCCCTTTGACTCTGGATCAAGCACTGATTGGTGAGCAGTGGTTGGGGGTGGGGACCAATCTACAGGTCCCTGTANTNNCCTCCCAGCAGGCAAACTACTTCCCTAGAGGCTCCTAAACACTTTGCTTATAGACTTTCCCAGAGGCCCCCTAGTTCTGCTCGTATTTTTAAAAAATGAATTTTATTTTTCTTGTTCTAGTTTTGCAATCTTGAGACTTTTGTTTTTAAACTATGTGTTATGTGTGTCTGTGTGTGGGTGTCCCTGGANANGGAGTTACAGGCAGTTGTGAACCACCTGATGAGTGCTGGGAACTGAACTCTGGTCCTCTCAAGAACAATATTAATTGGAGATGTTGAGCCATCTTTTCATTCCCAGCCCCTGAGTATGGCCACTGTGCTTTCCAGAAGCTTTCACATACCTTCCAAAGGCCAATGAGCCATGGGTTATTGGACNGTGTATGCACACAGCAGAGGGTTATCTGGTATTCGGAGAAGCCCTGTCATGCTCAGACAACCTGTTTCTGCTTAAAGAGTTTTGCACATTTGAGTTGGAGCTTAGCAACCAGGCCCCTCTCCAGGCCCCCACCCAGCGTGAAATCCAATTTTTAAGTTTTAGCTGTAATTGCCATGAGCTGCTTTTAATGACAACTTGTGATCTGCCAACTGCTGCTCCTGGCTCCTAAGGCACTAATGAAGCTCCTTCCCTAGTGGAGTGCAGAAGCCTCATGGCTGGGCTGGAGAGAGCGGCCGGCAGAGTGGAAGGCACACTCCTCAGAGCTGCAGGGACCTGTGCATTCCAGGTAGGGAAGAAATCAGCTTCTCTGTAGCATGAGTTGCAGAGTGACTCTGCAGGAATGCTAACGACAAGTGTTAAATGGTCCATCTCCTCCAACCTCTCTGCCCCCTTGGATTCAGGGTAAGCCAATGCAGACTGGCCCACCACCTCCAGGTGCTATATCCTTTTAGGTCTCTGAGGTAGCTACTCATGTAGCACAACTAGTGTCAGGCAGTCACCCAATATTTGAACAGCACTCTCTGTGACCTCTAGGACCCAACGGCTACACATACTCCCCAGCCCATGCAGTATGCAAAGCTGTGTCCCCTGGGCNATGTCTAGTCAGTTTGTCTCTTCCTCCTGGATGCAGGAAACAGTTTATAGCCCACATTCATATGGAGTTTATACCTCAGCAACATAAAACCCAAGCCTGGCAGCTACCTTTCTGGGGTAAGCCTTGAGAACAACGTCAGCAAATTCTAGAGGGCTTGCAAGTGGAGATGAGCATAAACACTTTGTGGAGACTGTCCACCATGGAGGCAGTGGTGGGAGTGAGAGCTTAAGTTTGGTTTATAGTCTGCACGTTTTTACTTCCAGCTATGCTACTTCAATAATGTGGCAGCTGTTACTGCCACTGCCGACTGCTGTCTTTTTGCTTGAACCAGGTGGTCTCCTCTGTAACCTGTCTACTAGCTTGTCTGCCTTTGGAAGGATGTCTTGTGTGACAATGTACCTTAAGGAATAGGCCTGGGGTGTGTGAATTCTGTAGATGTATAGGCTTGTCCCTGAGCAGCTGACTTCCACTGGAGGAGCTGCTAAAACCTGCTGCTGGCCAAGCCTCTCTAGCCATGTAGCCTGTCATGACTGGACACCAGGGGGCGATCTCACCCAGCAAACAGCCTTCTCCACTTGCTCTCCTTTTCTCATTACAGAGGCACTGAAGAGAAAAGTGTCAGGAAGAGATGGGGGCAGGAGGCAGAGGGCATGTTGGCTAAAGGCTATCTACCCTTGCCTGTTTTAAGGACAGGCAGCCATCTTGGGAATGAGNAAGAGAACCACATCTGCAGCCAAACCCACACCAGCGTGTCACCATGGACAAGTCACTAGAAGGACATGTACTTGAAGTCTGGTTTTTAGTGTATATTAAACTGAATTTATTTACACAGTAACATGAGGCCACAGAGTATACAGCAAAGTACCACAGCAAACCAAAGGGCGGCGCCACTGGTGACATAGGGGAACCTGTTATTGATTTATACAACTGTAAAATATGTAAGGAGAGGGGAAAGCGCTGGAGGAAGAGAAATAAGATTTTCCAATTGAGAGTGTGGGCAGTGTCATGGAGAATTAGAGAGGTTAGAGTACGGACTGCCATGATTCAAATCACTTAGACAGGTGACATCTTGCTTCTGTGTCCTTCTCCCAACAAAATGCCCTCCACCATGAACAGAAAACCCAACCTAGTGTGTTCACACACAACACTCTCTAGAATTGGTGAGGGAANGGGAGTAAGAAAGGAATAATTTGAGTGGGCTTCCTGAAGCTGTGTGGTTTAATCTTTCAACAACACTACATTGAAGCCACAGGGCTGGCTCAACATTCAAGTTACCAAGAGTGCAGACACACATACTAGCCACAAACCAACGGGCAAAGTGGATTTTCTGTACCACAACAAATTGTAGTAAAATATATAACTCTGCAATTCTGCTGGGTTAAAAAAAACCCCAACCTCTTTTGATTCCCTGAAATTTTGATTTAAAAAACCATGGGGGAGGGGTGGGAAGCAGGAACAGATGTAGAGGCTCTTGAAGGGGGAAGGTATTAAAAGATGTTCAGAATGTAGACCCCTGTGGCCCATCTAAGTGGGCACCATTTCCAGTGGCAGCTGATGCAGAGGTCTCTAATNNAAAACAGCTGCAGGGGTAGGTGTTTGACAGCTGTGTAGCACCTTGGACAGTCTGGGTACTTATACACATTAGATGATGGTGATGCTGATGACAATCACCTTCGTAGGAAGGTTCATTAAATGGTATAGTGTGTTAAGAAGTTTCCCAAGAGTTCCTTAGACAAACCTTTTGAAAGCACCTTCTTAAGAAAAAAAAAATCAGTTCAAACCCAAGCTTTCAATATTACACAGCCAAGATGTTCCCAAGCTTAAGGTCTGGGCAACAGCAAGCCATGGTGAGCGAGCTTGTAAGAGTTCCTTCTTAGATACCAGAGAACCTCACTCTGCTCTGCCTGCTGCCACTCCCCGTACCCCACCACCACCGTCACCTTCTTTTTCTCCCAGTGTACAAGATGGATTGCTTGAA
>LZPO01027484.1:44131-56071 GCA_001675575.1 Neotoma lepida | reverse complement strand
GAGATGGTGGCTCAGCAGTTAAGGGGACTGGCTGCTCTTCTAGAGGACCTGGGTTCAATTCCTAGTACCTACATGGCAGTTTACAACTATCTGGAACTACAGTTCCAGGGGATCTGAACCCTCACATAGGCATGAATGCAGACTAAACACCAATGCATATAAAATAAAATTAAATAAAAAAACAAATGAACTTTTTTTTTTTTTTTTTTGAGGTAGGGTCTCATGTAGCCCAGCCTGGCCTCACACTTATCTACTAAGTATGACACTGAAGTTCTGAGCTTTCTACCTCCACTTACCAAGTACTGGGATTAAGGCATGTGCCACCAGGCCTCACTTTTTCTTTCTTTCTTTCTTTCTTTTTTTTTTGAGACAGTCTTATTATGAAGCCTAGATTAGTCTCAAAGTCACAGTTCTTGTTGAACCCCAACNGCTGGGGTTACAGGTAGAAGCTGCCACACCCAGTTGCTAATGGAAAGCTTTCAGAAGAGATGCCATGGCATCAATTCCTAAAAATTGTGATACATTTTACCGAGGTTATGTAAGATTTTTTGGCATAGCAAAAATATCTACAATATGTAATTCCTGGTATGATATTTTAGGGCGCAAAGTAAGTAAAACTTCATCTTAATATGTACTTCTAAAATATAAAAGAATGATAAAAGTCCAACTAGCCATTCAACTAAAATCTATTGGAACTGAAGTTAGAAGTCTTTCCTTTGTAGAATATACTTTCAACTACTTGAGGGTTGTTCTGATTGAATCTCCCAACAGGAGATTAGGGCATTTCTCCTATGGTATTGCTTCAATTTTTTGGACTTGTTAATTAAGAAACCTATTATTTTCAATTTTCAAGTGTACAAGCTGATTTTGGTATAATTTTTCCTTAAAACAACACAATGGAAGAAAAAGACAAAGAAGAGAGATGAGAAACTAGGTCCTTCAGAGACATACTCAACTGTTGTTTCCAAGCAGGGGTCAGCAGTTCATCAAAATCTTGCTGGCACACTAGACTGCAGGCAGTCTATGCTGCTTATCCCTACCTCCCCACAGGAGATAAGCACGAAAACAAAAACAAAACCCCCAAAACTTATTCTGCTCCAGGCTTTCCTTTTCAGAAGGAAAGGAACTCAAGGGAGGGAGATAATTCAGAAGTCACTGGGAATTCCAGAAAGACACTGAAGAAAGAGATCTGAGGACGTTTTGCAACAATTCTGAAGCAATTCTGCTTAACCCTCCTTGCACATTCTCCATTACAGTAGGTCTGTGACACAGCCTGCCAGCCTCTGACTAAACACCTCCAATGACAGGACTCATATTTCTAGTCTGCTTGATCCAAGCCAGAAATCCTGTTCTTCACATTATCCTATCTTGCGTATATTTTGCCCTAAAATGCTACTCTGATTTGTTCACTGTTCTCTCTCCCTGTCTTAACTAAGTCTCCCTTTTCTCATCCTNGCATGTAATCCTGCAGCAACAGTACCTGTTACCAAATGCCATAGCCTATGTGTGCCCATTTTAAGTCATAAATGTCATTTGTCTTCCTGAAGCTCTTTGATGGGTCACTATCACATATAACAAAAGGTCTAAGATTTTCACCTGAATTCATCTTATCTAATGCTCCACACTGCAGCAACCTTAAATGGCTCTGGCACCAGGCTATTCTATATTTCCATGGTTTTGTTCACTTACTGTCTGTTTGGAACATTCTTTCTTTCCTCTGACAACAAGTTAAATCAGCTCAGAAATGATTTCTAGGAAGGCTTCTTTTGACACCCTTCTTATGTAACATCAAAAATATTCCATGTGTGTTTCCACAATTGTGTTTATAACATTATATGGAATTCAAGTTCCTTTCTTTCTCTTCAGGTTGAATCCTTCAGGACAGGAGCCACACCAGCATCTTTAGCACATGGCACATGGCTCATGGTAGCAGGCATTTAAAATAAGTCTAGTAAAAACATGAATATTATTTTTTGAAGTAGATGTAAATTTATAACTCCAATGTACAATTTTTGATCCTCTAGGGAAATAAAACATTTAGGCAGTACATAAAAAGGCAAGGCTGAAACACAGTTTATATAACATTTGTACTTACCTAAGTTGCTATAAGTTGCACTGCAGGAGTTCAGGTCTCTAGGATCCGAAGTGTCATCTTTTTCTTCTTCCTTTTCCAGGTCAGGTGGGGGCAATGCTGGTATAACTGAAGTGACATCTTGCTTCCCAACAAGAGTTTTTGGATCCTGAGGAGAAAATTCCTCTGCCACTTCATGGGTCACTCGGCTGAAACAAATCAGACAGCTCATTAAACTAGAATTCAAAAGTTCTGTTAAAATTTAGATTTATAGGGCAGGGGATGGAGGTGCACGCCTTCAATTTCAGCACTTGGAAGGCAGAGTCAGGTGGATCTCTGTGAGCTCCAGGCCAGAGTTCCTGGTCTATATAGCAAGTTCCAGGATAGCCAGAGCTAACTAGAAATAATAATAAATGAATAAATATTAAAAATGAGATTCATGGAAGACACATTTCCCATTGATGTGAATAAACAGCNCAATAACCATAACAGTGGGTCATCAGCTTGCTGAGAAGAGACCAAGAATTTCGATGCTCGACCCTGACTCATGTACTGGTGGAGGTAGGGTACGCTCAAATGGAANTTGAGAATGAGCAGACGAGAAATACAACAATTAAATGAAAGTCTAAATATTAAAGCTACATTTTTTTTTAAGAGAAGAGGTAACAATAGTAAGAAGAATGCTTAACTGGTTAAAAAAAACACTCAAGAATTTAGTACATCAGCTAGTGCATTTANTATATCTATTCCATTACTTAATAGTACTTTACTACTATAGTAAATATCACACTTGATTTACTTTACTCACAACATAGTATTTGCTACATGTTAAAATATTTACTGAGGTATTTAGAAAGAATTAGGAATAAAATTGTGATTATAATATGCAAATAAGTATACTATAAATATAAATTATACTATGTAACTGTTTTGGTAAGTTAATGCCAGGCGACAGAAGCATCAGTTTTCATCTATATGGGAATAGGAGGGAATACAAATGGAAAAGAAAGCTTAACTCTTTGGCTAATCTCATTTATGAAAATGAATCTGAAGCATCCTGCTGGTCACGAATCCATTAAAGACTAGTCTTTTTCAACCATTGTCAGCTCATTTACTTTTGGCTAGCTCTTTCCTCTCCCCACTCCCTACCTAAACTACGTCAGTTCTGTGGCCAAGAAGTACAAGGGGATCAAATGGTCACTAATTGCTGGAGCATAAAATGGCTGAGTCAGCAAATCTCATGTTAGTAGCCAATGAAATACACTCAAAATCATGTGTCTTTGAAGGTTTCAGGGTCTGAGAAGTGTTCTGAGACTATCATACCCTCACCATATTCTTCCTGACTTCTTTATGGGCAAAGAGAAACAAGGACAAGAAACNTTTTTNGGGGAGGGGGTGTTGCATGTACGGGTGTATGTGTTCGGGAAAGAGGATGACACNGAGGGTCCTCAATTACTTCTCTTACTTTTTTGAGACAGGATCACTCATTGAACCCAGAGCTCAATGGCCATACTGGCTGTTCTTCTAGGGAACCACTAACTCTGACTAGTCACTTTGTATGTACTGCCTTAAAATTAGAAGTAGTTTCTATTAACTTTTACCTAGCAAAGAATATTTTCTCTCTCTTTAAGTATGTGCATAACTACTCAATAATATCCAGTCTTGACGTGAAGTAGTGCCTGAGAGTGTCTTGGAAGAGTGTCACTTCACTTGTCTTTACTGAAGCATGGAAGCTGAGTTCCCTTGTTACTGTCTCCTTATGATGTCCATGTCATGAGAAACAAGCGTTGTGCGGATGGCCTCGTTTCTGCCTTGATGACTAAGGCAGCCCATTGAGAAGAGGGAACATTTTTACAGACTGCCCTGCTGACTGCTGCTGGAGAAATTTGTTCCCAGCTCTCCTGTCCCCAGGAGCTAGAGCCCATAATGGAACTTCCAGTTCACTGCACACTGCTGATATACAGAAAGACCCCTGGCTCTGTTGGTTTGGAAAGAATATTTCTGAAGTTGTGTAGCCAGCAGATTTCAAGTCTTATATTTCCATCCAGACANATGCATAATTTTTATAATNAACGATCGATAAGAAGGTACTCCTTCAGATTACTCCCTTGTCTGCAGCTGATGTATGTTCTAATGACAAACAAATAAAAATCTCTTACAGAAGCTTGAGNGCTGGAGAGACTACTCAGTTGGTAAAGTACTTACTGTGCAAGAAAAGGATATGCATTCAGATTCCCAGAACTCATAAAAGGTTGGACACAGGTGGCATGTGCCTATAATCCCAGNACTGGGGAGGCATAGGAAAGCCTTGGGACTTGCTGGCCCCCTCTGCATTTGGTGGTACAGGTCTGTAATCTCAGCTATTTCTGAGCTAAAGCAAAAGCATTCCAATTCAAGGCCTACCTGGGCTCCAGTGTGACTACAAGGCTAACCTGAGTAACAGAGCAGGACTATCTCAGAATAAAGAAGTGTAAAAGGGCTGAGAAGCTTGTGGGAACTCTCTGGGTCCTGGATTCAATGTCAAAGAGGCTGNTAGGGACCCCTAAGCTCTGAACTTGCTCTTGGTCCTTTTTCTTTTCTTGAAGTTAGTTTCTTTCTATACTGCACATGTACGTGTGCCTGCACTTGCTTGTGCAGGTGTCTATGGAGGCCAGAGGTTGATGTCAGTTGTCTCTTTCTACTACTCTCCACCATATTTTTTTTGAGCTTGGACTTCGCCATTTAGGCCAAATGGGCTCCAGCCAGTGCTCTGGTTAAAGCTGTTTGCTTGCCATGGCTGCTTTTCTTCATTGGCGCTGGGGATCAGCTACTGTGAAAACCACTGTAAGAGCAGATGCTGCTAACTGCTGTAATCCCTGGGTCTGTTCCATATACATAATACAGAACTTTGCTCTAAGAGTGTGGACAAACAAAACATGGATGCTAAAAAGCAAGAAATATCAAAGACTCACCCACTGTACTCACTCACACAATTCCCCATTGAAGGACATTTTCACAGGGTCTCTTCAAGTCTGTTAGCCATGCTCTGAAACCAACAGAGCAGAGGCCATTGAGCTCTGAAGAGTTCCAAGCTATACAAGCTATGCCAAGACACTTGAATCCTNCACTTCAGCAACACCCACTGCACCTTGACCTTTACTATAGGGGTTTGGTCTTGGAAAAGTGCCAAATTACCTTTGAGGAGCAAAGCAGGTGAAAGCTAGATTTATTAACCCTTTGAGGACCAGGGTAGCACAGCCCACATTCCAGGTTAGTTTTCACAGATACTTTTTAAATGAATGCACTGGTATATTAGGTTTCCAGTTAAAATAATTATCAACTATAAAAATCTATGCAAGTGTTATGAATTTGCAAAATGGATGCAGAAATGTTTAATCTGCATTTAGTCTTAAAAGGAGTAAGAACTTTAAAAAAATGCATCAATGATATGTCATGTCTTAATGCTTGACAGAAGAACAGCTCTTTGTATTATTAAAATAGTAAAAGACAGGAAAAAGGGGAGGTTCTAAGAGTTGAAGTGTAGGTAGTGACATGAAGACTAAGAAATTAAAAAGAGTTGAGACATAGAAGGCAAAAGCAACTCATCCCTAACTATGAACAAGATAGAAACAAACCAGCCAGCAAAGAAGAGAGAAAGCCCTCCTGCTGGTCTCTGAGTGGGCACATTAATTCTTTAAAAGAATTTAGATCATTTTTTAAGAAAATAAATGATCCAAATAATCAGAAAATCATCTCAAATTCTAAAGTGATACTCTATAACAGGCTTTATCTCCTAACGAAACACCTCACCAACATTTCACTGGGAGATGTTTGAGGTGATGGAAAACGTGTGGAAATTAGAACCGATGTTTATTTTCCTGTCACTTTGATCTTCTGAACAAATGGCACCACGAGGAAGGAGATAACAGAGATGATGAAACTTCCCCATTTCATTCAAGAGACAAATGGGAAAAATTCTACAAAATGAAAATCATAAGGAATATAATTTGAGAATCTCACTACATGCTAACAAGTGTTACAACAGTTAAATACTGACCAACGAGGTATTTTTCAAGGTAAGTAAATTTCATGTTCATTTTTATAAAACAAAACTATGTTTAAGTAATGAATGGCCCATGAAGAAGTTGGAGCTTTTTATATTTCTGNTATTTAAATTCCTTTGAAAGAGTTTCTAGTCCTGTAACAGAAGGTGGAAAGTCTGTAATAACTATGGTAATGATATCTAAGTCCTTAATCTTCAGGTTCTGTCAAACTGACTTAGCCTCTTTGTCACCGTCAGCGATCATTCTATTTTCATAATGGAAGATGATTCATGCCTGACTGCACAGCTGGCTCTTGGGTCCTATATCCTCAGACAGAAAACATTCAGGAAAAAAAAAATTAGATCAAATACTGAGCATATACCCTTTATTTTCTTCTCATTATTCCCCAAACAAAACAGAAAATTACTAGTCACACAGCATTTATATTGGACTAGGTTATGATTAGTGATCTAGAAATCCTTTCAAGTCTACAAAGAGCATGGTGGGACACTTCTGTAAGACCAGCACTCAGGAAGCTGAAGCAGGAGGACTTGAACTAGTTCAAGGCCAGAGTGAGTTACATAGTGAGTGCAAGGTTCACCTAGGCTACATGACCAGATTCTGTCTCAAGAAAAACAAGACAAAAAAGTCTCCAAGAGGTTATATATAGAGTAAACTCTACATCATTTTACAGAGAGACTTAGGCATCCAATGATTTTGTTATCCAAGGAAATCTTGAAACCAAACCCCAGCAGAACCTGAGGGGTGACTGTGCTTAAAATCTTTAATCAACTTTTCATTAAAGCCTAGTTTTTCATTGTAATTTGATATGTTTGACCCAACACTTAAAAACTGTCACATTTGCTACAGAGANTATCCTTCTGAATTTGCAGGATGAATGTAAGGTGATCAAAAGAAACAGACATGTTGCTACAGATTTGTCTGTTATTTAAATAAATCCCTTGATGGCTAAATCTCATCAGTCTGCAATATTCATACATAATTCAAAGTTATAGAAACAATCTCCCATGCGAAAGCTTGCTTGCTTTACCCAGGTGGTAGGATTAATCATTACAGCATCAAATGAAATAATCTTTTTTCCTGGCAAATTTGTTTGAGACATATTTTTGTAAAATAATTCGTTAAATGTCTGAATGTACCTTTTAAAAGGCAAACCAAATTTCCCATCAGAACAGATTAAAGGCCTTTCTGCACCTAAATATTTCCATAATTTTAGTTCAACTTTAAGTTTCAAATTCAACCACCTTTGTTCAGCTTCAGAAGGGGCAGCAAATGAAATCAGAAATCTATAGAGACCATCTGTCTNTTGGGGCAAGCAGCATTTTACATTTTACTGGCCAGCTTTCTTCAGTGGCTATATCTGTCTCTACATGCTCAAAACCACCAATAAATTAATGCAGTTTTAAAAGACTCTTATTCCTAAAAACTGAACATGAGAAGGAACGTTTCATGGTTCTGTTTCTGGTCTCCTGAGCTGTTTACTTCTAAGGTTTCGAGGGACAATGGTCTTCGCAGAAGCAGGATCAGCATCAACCGTCAAGATCAGCCACCACGGCCCACACCATTAAAATCTGTTAGTAGGAAAGAGAGGGGGGGAAACCCAACTATTTCTTTCCGTATCTCCACCTGTAGGACCCCCCACTATGGTGACATTTCTTAATCCTACCTTGGTTTCCAAGTCATCAACTTGATTTTGCCACATTTCCCAATTACTGGCATTCTAAGGTGGGAAAACCTATCTGCTGATCACTATCTAGTAGGTCCAATTTTGCACTAAGCCTCCATAGCCTTTGAAACTGTCAAACTTCTTATCCTGAACCAAGATTAACCTTTAACTGAGATAGGATGAGGTCTTGCTACCTTCTAACAGAGTGTGGTCAAACATAAGGATTTCCTGTGTGCAAACCAAGTGCACATGGGATACTGCAGCTACGTGCAAGGTCTTGAAATAGGCTCTCATTTTTTGACACTGCACAGGGTCCATTTAAAAAATAAAAAAGTAAAAACAGATGTGACAGCCATTTAAAGTGTTTTCAAGGCATGGGATTGCATGCCAGCAAAGCAGGTAAGAACACAGGCCATTGTAAACCACTGTCACCTTCATAAAACTAAGAAAAGTTACAGTTTTAAAGTCCCATGAAATACAAAGTCAGAATTGCATCTGTGCAAATTAACAGCAGATAAATTAGGTTGCCATTCTCAATGACTGTAGAAATCACCCAGAATCCCCATTTCAGCCTTGGTTTGCTTTTGAAGAATGGGGTGAGAGAGAGATATGCATTTCCTGAAAAGACAAGATCTTAGAAGAGAATGACCNGCTCTCAAACAAGGACACTAGCCTAGGGAGGATATGGGGTCCTGGACTGTCTCCACATGCCCAGAAGCACAGGAAAGGCCTTTCCCCTCACTCTTATCTTCCTTTGCTCCATGAGTCAGAGCAGGGAGAGGAGTTTGTATACATAACAGATGCAATTAAGGAATGAATGTTGACTGAGACCTATGACCTCTTGGAACAGACTTCTACTCAGTGCTGCATACTCTGTGCACTTTCCATTTCACTCACCAAAACGTCAAGACATAGTAGCAATTCCTCTCATTTCACAGAGGAGGAAACTGAGGCTGAAAGAAGCAAATGGTCTGAGACTACTTGAGTACAGAGGTGGCAGTGTGGGGATGTGAAATGATGCTATCTAATTCTGATGCCCATGTTCTTCCCACCATAAGGCAAGCGGGGAAGCAATTGTTCAGACCCAGTAAATGCCTGATTGTAAGAGTGCTTTGAAAGGAAAATTGCTTTAATTGAAATAGAAGGAGGTGAGGTGTAGTTCATGAAACAAGAAACAGGGCCATGGGGGTGTGGCAAAAGATGTTAAGAGGGGAGGGGAAAAAGAGGGCAACAGAAGATGTGTGACAAAAATGCAGGAGAGGGTGGAGGGGGACCAGCTGGAGAGCATGGGGATGAGGAAGGAGAGTTGGGGATGAGGACTCATAAGAGCAAACTGTATGACAACATCATAATGAAATCCATTACTATGTTAATTTAAAAACTAATAAAAATAATAGATAAATTAAAAAAAGAAATATGAAGTAATAATGATTACAGATGTGTTCTATTTTGAGAAACCCTAAACAAGCCAAAAGAGTAATTATTTACATTGCAAAAGTATTTCTTCAAGTAGAAGCTGTTCTTGCATAGAATGTTTATAGATATTTGTCCTAATAATAATCACCTCCACATTTACTGAGTGCTAAGCACAGTGCTTAAATACACATCTAACAATGGCACTATGAGGCAGGCTTATTCTCATAACAGCAACAATTGTAATAATAGTAGCCAAAGCTTACATAGTATTTATCATGTGTGTTTTCTAAGCCGTGTTTCTCAAAAGTGGCACTACTGACAGTTTTTGAGCAAGATAATTATTTCTGTTGTGGAGAGCTATGCACAGAGTAGAGTCGCTCCAGTATTTCCTCCCTTCTTGGCTGTGATAATCAAAAAATGTCTCCCAACTTTGTCAATTGTGTCCTAAGAGAGAACTTCTTTGTCCCTTCTGCACCCTGCACCCCTTACATAAACTCAGTCATGTTATACAACTATCTACAGGGTAGATTATCCTCTGATGAAGGGGCCTATCAAAGGGTCATGTTCATCATGTTTGAGAAACAGAAAGCTAAAATTCTGATGAGATTATGAACAAGGAGGTGAGAAATAGGAGGCAGACTAGTCTGGCAGGCAGGGGTCTTATGCAGAGACTCCTTTACTGTGGATGAATAATGGAGTTTGGCCTNNAGCAGTACTGGACTGTCTAAAGAGACAGGGCAAGACACTGGGCAGGGAGAATTAGCAAAAATACTTCAGNCAATGAGGTGAAAGATGCTGCAATGCAGACAGGTGGATGCAGAAATGAGAGGCAGATGTAGTGTGTATTTTGGAAGTTTAGTCGACAGGACTTAATATTTCTAATCCTTAGAGGAAAAGATAAGAAAAGAATCAAAGATGATTCAGTATTCTGGCATGAGCAAATGGATAGACAGTGGGCCATTACAAGAAGGGAAAACTTGGGACAGAATACATTTGTAGGGAAAAAAAAAATCAAGGGTTCTGTCTTAGCTATATTTATTTGAATATGTTTGAAACAGACTTTTCAGGTGAAGACCTGCTGTAAGTCATGGGGAAAATGTGAGGAGTGGGGATATAAATTTAAGAGTCATCAACATGTATATGGTATTTTAAAATTTGATACCGAATGGTATTCCTCCAGTAAGACTTCAAGAATCTTTTTTGGCACATGGTTAAGATTTTGGGCTATACACTGAAATAAAAATGAAGTGACACCTGGAATTTGCTTCAAAATAATNGGGTAGGTGGAAAGATGAGGTATGAAAGAGACATGACATATAAATTGATTTTTTTAGTTAAACTTTTTTTTCTTATGTGTGTGGGTGTTTTGCCTACATGTCTGTCTACTGCATGCATGCCTAGTATCCACAGGGGCCAGAAGAGGGGGTCAGATCCCCTCTGGGATTGAAGTTACAGTTGGTTGTGGGCTGCCATGCTAGGTGCTGGGAATTGAACCTGGGTCCTCTCAAAGAGCTGCCAGTGCTCTGAGCCACTGAGCCATCTCCAACCCCTAAATTGATTGCTTAAAAAAAAAAAAAGTCTCACTATATAGCCCCAGCTACCTGGGAACTCATGATTCTGTCATCCTCCCGACTCAGCATTCTGAGTGCTGGGATTATAAACTGCACTATATCTAGAAAATGGAAAATGTGGCTACACTGGTAAGTAGATGTGTGCATGTATTTACTTTTGTATATGGTTAAAATTTTTCTAATCAAAGCCAAGCAGTGGTGGTGCACATCTTTAATCCCAGTACTCGGGAGGCAGAGGTAGGCAGATCTCTGTAAGTTCAAGGCCAGCCTGGTCTACAAAGTGAGTTTTAGGACAGCCAGGACTACACAGAGAAACCCTGTCTTGAAAAAAACCAAAACCAACCAACCAACCAACCAACCAACCAACCAACCAAGCAAACAAAAAACCCCTCAAGCTTTCAGACATCTCTATCCAACATTGACCTAGACAGCTTCCTAATCCTTAAAGCATTTGCTAGATGAGATTGGGGGTGGCATTAACAAGAAGTCTNTTGTTCGTTGTCTTGTTAATATCCTGTAGTGGAATGCATCTACATTTGAAGGATATTTCCAAATGACTGCCATGCAACATTATAAAATTATGCAAATGGATTTTGGAATAACTGAGAACATAAAGTTCTTTGGCAGGCCCCACACTACAACTAACATTTAAGAAATGCCATTTGGCATTCTGACACAGTGCCAGCAAATGACTGAAGTTATCTCAAAGGTTGTTAACATATGCCCCCTTCCCACGTGTAAATCAGATGAGACTGATTTTCTCCATATTCTTTAATTAAGCAGCACATCTCCACAGATTAAATGAAAAAATGTTAAAGTTTTTAATGAATTACCTTATGTTTCAATTGTCTTGGTTTTCATTTCTGGCATGTTACTAGATATAGCCTACACATACAAGAGCCCTGTGCTTCTTAGTTTTTAAGAGCTTTGCATTAAAAGATAAAACTNTCTCTGTCAGTGGTGCTAGTAGCAGTAATAGGATCTTGGTTCAATATTATATCCTTATACATCTTTTCCCTCAAGCTGGTTTGGATCAACAGAAATTAGAGTGATGATTAGTTTGGACTGTGACTAGTTAGGAATATCTGTACTGCCCCTGTTAGAGGGCTGTCTGCCTACTCTTTCTGAACTCTTTGTATTCATAACATAGGGAATAACGTGGTGGGGAAATGC
>LZPO01027483.1:252480-263665 GCA_001675575.1 Neotoma lepida | reverse complement strand
CACACACACACACACACACACCCTGCCACACTGTTTTGTTTTGTTTGGTTAATAATCATAGTCTACAGTTTGGAATTCCTTCAGAAATTTTATTAGTCATTTATCTTTTCTTCTTCCAAATATAANTCCATCTCTCTTCTCAAAATCTGTTATCTAGTTATTTTTCAATAGCTAAATGCTGGATTTTCTTTCACGGAAAGCAGGAAAGGAGGTAGAAACAAGTTTGTTTCTCGGGTAGCACACTACAGTGTGAGCAAAACATAAAAATTAGTACGAGGTTATCAATTACGCTACCCTCACAAAAGAAAAGTAAGAACATGTCCCTATGCTCATGTGTTTACAAGAGGTAAAAAGCTCAGCAGGTTACAAAACTGTCCTCTGCAGAGATCCTACTTGGGAATCTTAGGTGACCTCCAGTGACACCAGAGCGAGTTCCTGCTTCTGCAAGAGGCTCCCTCTAACAGGGGAAAGGTTTAGGGACAGAGGTGGAGGCAGTATGACACATGGGAGTCCCAGCCTGAGCCTATTCTGCTATGCTCACACTCCTTGAGCAAGCAAGCATTCTGAGATGACTTGGAGATGCCTTATTTCAACAGAGTTATGCGGATCTGCCTAGGAGAATTGCAGGAGCTGTGGTATGTACTTAGCCCCGGGACCTTTTTTTTTTCCACATGCTGATTTGGTGATGCGGACACTGATGTAAGAGCATCTGGAAGAAAAACAAAAGTTACATCAAGCTTGAAAATTATGTTGCTGAGTCGTGTTTATGAAAACAGATCCAAGCAAGTCTTTCATTCTCATTAGCAGTTCTTGGTGGAAAGAGTCTTTGACTCATCAAGCCAAAGCCCTGCTTCTACCAAGTAGCTCACTCCCATCCCTCAGCTGAGGCCACAGGCTCCCACACAGAGGGTTCCTAATGGCCTGCAGCCCAACCTTGGACTCACCACACCGCTGCAGTATGTCATATTCCATCAGGAGCTACTGTGCAAATAACATATTTCCATTTTTAAAGTCTGAAAAATGTCACAAAAAGCTTTTGGCATTTACATGACTCAGGCTTACACCCTCTAATTCTCTCTGCAGCTAATTTCTTATGTTCGATACATATCCACCACAGGAAACCAGGAAAAGCGATTACAGGAAAAGCTGAAGTTCTGCAGCCCAGCCATTAGCATTCACAAGTCTAAAGAGTCAGGATTTAATGGCACGATCGNCAGTTATTTCTTATATAACGAAAATTAGGACTTTCAACATGTGAGACATTAAAAAATATTCAGTAATTTTTGTTATAGCCTATAGGGCTTTTTAATGCATTTCTGAGAACCAGCAAAAATCTACAAAGATGTGCACCAAGAGGGTCTAATAGATGAGAAGAGTGCAATAATAGTCGGTGTGGGTAAAACAGCTTGCTGTATGCTCTCCAAGCACTGATCGTATCTCTGGTAATCATGCCCCATGCTTCATTTAATGTCCGACCACACTCACTGTGAGAGGATATTCATGCCTTCATTTTATGAAGCTCAGCATGTAAACTCCACGTGCAATGTTCCTATTTCTTCAATGTCAGTTTACACGGATTGGCCTTTTATCTATCTACTGAATAATGTTTGTTGTTTTATTTTCTACTGTTTAATATTATAAAAGCTTATCAAAGGAAGTGGAGAGACTGGGGGCAGGTCTCTCTTAGCCCCAGGAAGNGATTCAAACATAGTCTGAAAATCATTCGTTTGAATTTAATTCATATGCTTTGCTTCAAAAGGGAAAAATGTACATGATCATAACCGTTCCTTGTTGTAACATCTCTATGAGCAAAATGCATGAGGTCCAATAGTGTAGAAAGCTACATACACAGCAAGCTAGCAGAAACATAGTAGCAAACAATAAGTTTGCTACTTACAGGAACAGCAAACTGAGATCCCTAATTCCTTGGCTGACTCTCGCACAAGTGACTGACTCAATTATTTTTTTCTTTAACATAATATTTTTATTATTTGAGAATTTTACATAATGAACCCCAACAGTTTTTTAATCTCCAAACTATTCTGCTAACTAGCTGTGGTGGTTTGAATGAGAATGGCTTCCATAGACTCATACCTTTGAATGCTTGATCCCCAGTTGGTAGAACTGTCTGGGAAGGATTAGGAGGTGTGGTCTTGTTGGAGGAGGTGTGTCACTGGCTTTGAGGTTTCAAAAGCCCAGGCTATTCCCAGTTAGCTCCCTCTTTGCCTCACACTTGTGGATCAAAATACAAGCTCTTAGCTACTGCTCCAGCCATATGTGACCACACCTTCATATTGCCATCATTAACTCCAACTCTCTAGAGCCGTGAAGCCCAAACAATTTTATAAATTACCTTGCATCTTATCACAGCAATAGAAAAGTGACTAAGATACTAACCCTATCTACATAGTGATTACTTTGTCTTTGACTGAGTAGGGTTGTAAAAATATAAGAGCTAATCAATCACAAGAAAGGCAGGTATCTAGTACTCTCTTTCCTTGGTCCACATGCAAAGCAGAGTTCTTGGATCACTTTTACATCAGATTGTTAATTAATGTATTTCCAAGTATGCTGAAATACCCTAGTTAAAGGTGTGCTCCAGGTAGACCATTTCCTAGCAGAGTCAAGCTGAAGACTGGGGCAGAAGAAACACTGAAGCAGAAGATTGTCCTCATTGATGAATGGGTTATACATCTTTCATACAGACAACATATTTGTAAAAATTAGCTGTGCATATATAATAAATACCAACTGGATGTAGTACTAACAGATGGCTTTTTAATTTAAATTCATCTTGACTTGCTTCTGGAAAAAAAGTACTGATATAGGGCATCGCCTCCATATTATCTGCTCAATGGAGATAAGGAGAGTCAACAAAATTTCCTCAAGTAGAACTTACAGAATGTTAAAAGATCACCATGAAATACAAGCAATACACTTCTGTCACACATATGACAATGTATTTTTGATAATTTAATAAACTTTATTTGTGCATGCAAATTCTTAAGAATTGTTAATTTTAACTAAATTTAAGGACCATAGACTATTGAAAAAAAATCTAATTTATCCTAGTGAGAAATTAAGGGGCTTGAGCATTAAGAATAGTTGTCAGCCATTCCCTAACTCTTCAAAGAATAGCCTACTGATTGGTTGGCATCCATTTCCTACTAACAAATATGTACTGAATATCTATCCATATTCACAGATTTCCAGACAAGAAGAGTTTTAGAAAGTCATTTAAGCCTGCAAGTAGTTTTCTAATATTTACTGATCTATGAATTTATTCAGCAAACATTTTATTTATGATGGGCAGATGTGAGTAAACAAATCAAAGGAAGACTACATATATGGACTTCACAATATAAAGGGTAACACCAGTATATCCATAAATAGTTAGCACATACTATAAATGCTAACTGTAGTTTGTATTAGATGCCCTAGCAACCAATGGGAACACAGGTTCACCCAGTAAGAAAGGGAGGGGAAGGACCACCTTAGAAAGCCCTTGAAGAGGATGACATTTGAAAAAATAAATTTTTGGCAAATCTGAGCCAGAATAATCTGGAGATGACAAACAGTACTACACTGTAGAGGGNTGTGCACCAATCCACTGCCACACTCTCTTGGCCGGCTTCATGTCTTACTCTTCCCTGGCAGGCTCAGGCTAGTGTTCTCCTGGAAAAACCTGAGTTAAGTGTTTAATACTTTTGCAAAGGTGATGCACCCAGAGAGTAAAAAGTGAAATGTAAGCTCAGAACTATGATTCAGTCATTTGCCATTAACTGTTAGATGACAAGCTGTTGGGCAGCTAGCTGGAAAACAGAGCAAGCAGTACTTTATGAAGTCATACTTTGGGCATGGTCAATCAAAAACTAGCGTTCACTTTTTCACTTCAAACCAGGAAGCTACTTTGGTCAAACACTGAGCTAGTGGGCCTTTCCCTAGTGCATGTCTTTGCTCATTTATTTATGGCGTTCATGTTTGCAAGCCTGTAAGGTTTCTCTCAGGCATCTCCTGAAAAGTTGCTGGCCCTACGTCCACTCACTGGATTTCAACCACAGACATTGTCCCCAGGTAACTAAAATGTTCACTTTTTAAAAAGAAAGGAAGACAGGAGAGCCAAATATCACAGCATTGTTAACCTTCTCAGATAACAAACCGGACAACAGAATTATCTGTAAAAGCCTCAGGGTTTTTTTGGTTTTTTTTTTTTTTTTGAGGAGTGAATATCTTTGCACGCACTGTCAGCATACACCATGTAGGAATAATTGTCATTAACCTGAGTCTTATTAAGCAGTCTCCTTATTAATATGTATTGCCATTCACTATAAGTGCTAAGTTGTGGCAGAAAAACAAAAGAGACAGCTGAATAAAAATGGCATTCCAAGCTTCAGTAATGTTATTAAAATATTTAGAAAGTGAAGCTAATGAGTTCACCTTTCTTCTCAAAACACACATACTCAAACACTCTTAGCCTTTCAAAGAACATGTCAGCTCAATGAGATTATATAATATATAAGGAGAAAGTAGAAGAATGCTAACAAAGAAGCTAGACATCATGAAATGTTCATTCACAGAAGACAATGAATAAAATCAATGACTTGATCAAAATGCTTGAAAATTCCTGAGTTTCACATTCCAAATGTGACATTTGGAAAGCATGAGCTCAGAACCCACAAACCGAAAGCAGATGGAATGTTTGCAGTGACTTCTAGCAGACCTTTAAAGAGTTTCCCAAATCTAGGGGGCAAATTCTATGGAGTCAAATGCTGGGTTTTAACAACTGTGGTAGATTACTGCTACAAACCAGGACCAACGAAGGAGCCAAGCCCCAGGACAGACAGACAGCACCCTCACCAAGGTCAGCAGCAAGACTGAGCTTCTCAAAGTCAGGATGTTCTGTGTACAAAAGAATCAAGGCTCTACCAAAGGCGGAGTTGCAAGGGGCACAAACCTGCTCCAGAGAAGGGTGTGGAAATTTATGGAAGTCTCTAACAGGGAAAATGTTTCATGGAAAATGGAAGACTAGTTAGGATATGTCAAAGAAAAAAGTTCTAGTTGGGCCCTATGGGCTTTTGGTATATTACTACTTGCTTTCAGATGCATTCTGGAATATCAACTCTTATCTAGAAATTACACATTGACCTAGTATGTCTATTCTATTTACTTAAGAAGAATGAATAAGACAGCAAACTGAACTGTCAAAGAGATTGTCCTTCCCCACAGCTCCACTCCCCTGATTTCCATCTTTACCTCTATGCCCCCCTCTGGATCTAGGCAGACCACAGTTTTTCTCAATTCAATGAGAAAAATGCATTTACCTGTATATAATGTCAGTAGTTCTATTTCAGAAACTGTTTATATCAAGAAAACAAAACTGAGTCTGGAAACAAATGTAAAGAAAAGAGTGGTGGGAAAGCAGATCTTAAAGAAACTGAAAATAAAACAAATATTACAAAATCAAGAAAAATTATAAGGAAGATTTTTATTTGATAAAGTTTTCAAATTCCTTTAATGTCTTCCTTTCCATTTTAATTGCACTTTCTTTTATTGCTTCTTATGATTATCCTTTCCTATAAAAAGAATGGAAAGACAATCTATTCTTTCTAACAGTGGTTAGAGTTTGTTTTAATTCATAGTCGTTGAAATGTGTAACACATAAAACTTCAACGGAGGCATAATCATTGTTCATATAACTGCTATGAGTTTATGGATGTTAACACCAAAATTCTAGTAAGTTCTTTTTTATTGCAATGTTCCCATTGGGGGAAAAAATGAAGGGTAGAGTTGAATTCTTAGAAATGTATGACTTTGCGTGTTCATGATAAAACTTCTAGACCTTAATGGCAATGCTAACGGAATCTTCCACTTAACACTTAAGACATCTAATTTGAAATATTTTCTACAAGCTGTCTTCTGAATTTATGTTCTTCAAATATTGTCATCATTCCTGGTGCTAAGTATTATAAATCAGATTCCCATTATGGTAAGACCTTTGGCCTACACATCTGGGCAACTCAGCCTAGTGAGCAATTTGGGGAACCTGGGCAGCAAGTAACTAACAGGAACTAGAACCATATAATTATACACAGAAAACACAAGTAATGTGCATCTACAATCCAACATCCCCATGGCCTGTCTCGAGACATGATGCTTGCTTCTCCATGACCACCTGACTGAAGGAAAGGACATGGACATTAAAAACTGCCGTTCAGGGGCTGAAGTAATGGCTCAGTTGCTAGAATGCCTCTCAAGCAATCATATAAGTGAGTTCAGATCTCTAGTACCCACGAGAAATCTGGGTGCAGCAGTGGGTTCTGTAACACCGGCATAGGACAGGTGGACACAGACCGCTTCCAAGGACTGGTTGGCAAACTAGGCTGGCTGAATCAATGACCCCTAGGTCCAGCAAGAAACCCGGTCTCACAAAGTAAGACAAAGAGTCATCAAGACAGCCCTCTGGCACGGATCTCTGGCCACTATGTGCAAATGTACCTACACTTACCCATATGAACAGGCACAAACACTATATGCCACACACACACACACACACACACACACTCACTCAGATCATAAAATAGAACTTTAAAAAATCAATTGCAGTTAAAATATGTGCTGTGGATGAACAATGTATTCTCTATCCATGCTCATCTGAACTTCTGTTTCCAAAGTGACATCTTTGAGAAGTAGTGAGTCTGCAAGAGGTCGTTGGGTCTTAGAGAATGAGGCAGTAAGCTGAGTCTGGTGGAGCTATATTCATCACTGAGAGAGTTGGCTGCTTTCGAGCAAGCCCAGGAACTTCCCTCACTTTCCCATACGCATGCCATGCTGTTGGATTATGAGCTACACAAATTTCTCTTTATTTACTCAGCTTCACTTACTTTGTTACAGCAATAGAGAACTGGCTAAAACAATAACTGCCTTCAAAACAGTTAATTCTGTAACCCTGGGGANGCCATCCTAGGACTTCTCTTACAATGGAACTAATATCTTAAGCTGAAGCTTCAAAACAAATTTCTAATGTCAAAATTATCTGATTATTTTGTGAATGACTTGACTGTAAACTATTTGTAGTAATAAAAAGACTTTTATAGTTGACCACTTTATGCAAATAACACAAGATTGCTACTAAACCAAAAAATACTGTAAATGCAGGGCACCGTGGGAGTTTCTTNAATATAACTTTGTGTAACTAATATTTTAGTTCAATGTAGATATATATTTAATTGTTCTAATTTTTCTGCATGTATATCTGTACACACCATGTGCAAGCCTGGTGCCGTTGGAGGCCAGAATGCACCGGATACCCTGGAACTGGAGTCACTGAAGGTTTGAAAGCCACTGTGTGGAGGTTGGCAATCAGACTCAGGTCCTCTGGAAGAGCAGTCAGTGCTCTTAATCGTGGAGCCACCTCTCCAGGCCCTTCAATTAGATATTTTGATGTTAACTTAGAAATCTCTATGAGAGAGGTTTGAGGGACATAGTCATTCACTTAGCATATGTAATTCACATTTTACTCATTTGCAAAGCCTATTGATTCACACAGATTGAANGTATAGTGTATACATAGCCAGCATTCTTCTAAGAAGTGACTAAATTGCCTGTCAAAATACTTGGCCCTCATCATTTTA
This sequence comes from Neotoma lepida, assembly GCA_001675575.1. Classification (NCBI taxonomy): domain Eukaryota; kingdom Metazoa; phylum Chordata; class Mammalia; order Rodentia; family Cricetidae; genus Neotoma; species Neotoma lepida. The sequence goes on along the minus strand of LZPO01027483.1, from coordinate 256,034 downwards.
TACTCTACCAAAAATGAGTTATTGAACATCATGTTGTTTTAGTCACCTATCGGATATAGCAAATCATATGCTTGACTAACCTACATAATATATGGGTCACTATAAGGATTTTTCTGACCAATGTAAAAGAAGTGCAAGTGTTTTCTTTCCCACGGATGATAAGGTTTTTCAAGGGTAATTTTAGCAACTCTTATTTTAGCTGTTGGTATAAGTGCTTAACCATTTGGGCTAGATTACATGCTCCTGTGCCTCTGGTACTAGGAACAAGGAATTGAATTTATAAACTCATGCAAAATAGTCTTACTTAGGTACCAAGCAGATCAGTATGCTATTCTACCAAGAGTACTGGGGGTTAAAGATGGGAGCCCATGGTCTCAGTTCAGGCATTGGCACTGAGATCACCCTCAGGACAGTGATTTCTATGATACACATCAGTTTAGATGATCTGTTTAACTGAGTCTTTAAGTTCAATTGAGCTCACTCGAGTATCTTCAACAACTTGATTTATATCCATGAAAATGCCAGAATCTGGGGACTCACCATGGGATACCTTGTTTTGGAAGAGGTGGGAATAGGGACGTGGGTTGAGGGGGGGAGCTGGCAGGGCGGGAGGAGGGAGGAGAGGGGGATCTGAGGTTGGTATGTAAAAGGAGTGGAAGATCTTTTTAATTTAAAAATAAATAAATAAACTAAAAAAAAAAGAAAAATGTCTCTTAAATCCTATTGCTGTTCATACATCACCAAAGTAGCTTTATACCTACTCACAAACACTCTATATACATTATGATTTTACATTTAAATGGGTTTTCATTTTAATATACTCCCAAATAAAAGTTATATGGTTGCTCTGTAATAAATATATTATTATTCATGTCTTATATTCTAAGAACATTCACAGCTACAACTCAGTAGTCCTTCAGGCAGCTGAAAATTAGATTCATTTCATCCTCTTAATATTTTATAACGAATCAACCACTAGAGTTTCTGAAAGCTAACCATGAAGGACAATTCCCAAAGTTTTAAATTTTTACAATTCCTGAGGAACCACTGTCTGTACAAGATTGAATCACGCAGTAACATCATTCCAGGTGCATATGCTCATGAAGTAGAAACTACATCCAAAATTTTACCCAGGATTCCTCAGGGCTTCTCATTTGATATTAATGAAGCCATAATATCTTCTTGTTCTATTTTGCCACCCAGAAGAAGACTGAAGTTTTGCCTATCTCCAAGAAATTGGCACTGATAAGTGAGAAAATCATCCAAGCCTCCCATGGCAAACGTTACACCCTGGAAATAAATTAAGCACATCTGGAAGGAACATTAAAACTCTGCAAGGCCGCTGGGATGCAGCTGCAGTCATTTGTTAGTAAATGATACCGGTGCAGCACAGACAAACACACTTTTAAAAACCCATTTTATTCCCCAAGAAAAGCTGAAGGCTTGGGAAAGTTCCACTGACCATTCTAAATATAATGAAATTTAGACCACATTTGCCATTGATCTACTTTCTTTCTTTTTTTTTCTTTCCATATTGTTTCGTGTGTGCATTAGCTGTGTTTGGGTCATGCTCAGACATCAGGGGATTAATCTCTATTTCCATGTCCTTTAAACCCAGCACCAGAAGCCAAATGAACTCTTGCTCTTCGTTGCTTCCCTGGTAATTGTTATTTCCAGTAACCTGGGCCATTCTCAGATCTTTAACAAATGTTTTAGACTGTTGTCACTGCTAATATTTCAGGCTCTCCTGAAGCCAGGGAATACCTGCTTAATTTGTCACAATATTAAAAATNATAACTGGAAAGACAGGTGAGTCACNTCATCAGCATTATTTTGAGTACACTGACAGATGGACTGCTAGAGACACTGGAAGATGTTGGNGAGGTCTCCTGTTGCTGGGCTGGGCTATGGCAGCAAGTCTTGGCTGAGGATGGACTTGACCAGGAAAGAAGCTGTGGAAAGACAAGTAGTTTCCATCTCAGGACACTGATGCCTTGAAACCGCTTCTGGTGTGCCCTGGCATTGCCCCTGTTTCTGAAATTTGGTCACAATAAAATAAATGAAAGAAAATGAAACCTATTCAAAGTATTCCAACTGTGAATGATACTGGTCAAGACTTATTTTAATTGGCTGAAGTTAATGTGCAATGCTACTTTGCCAAAACATTCAATATTTTAAATATTGCATTGTGCCAAGTTTTAAAAATATAATAATAATACAATTAACTGAAGAAAATCATCACCTGTCTCAAAGTGCCCACTGCCNTTGTCATCTGCTGCCTGTCACTGGACTTACAAGTGAGAAAATATTTCCATGCCCTGTGAGTGACAGTTTTTAAATTAACAATACCTTCACGTTTTTAGAAAAGAGNGCAGGAAGAAAAACACACCAGTGTGCTCCTTGATAGCAAGCTGGACCATGTTGTCACTCAAAAGTGAGAACCATGGGATGCAAATGCCCCACAGGCCTCAAGCTAGACACCGTTTCCCATTTTCAAGCCCTTCACTGCTATAACTCACAGCTTAATGCAAGACATTCACAAGCTGCTGTACACAAAACTTGGCACAATTTCCAAACTATCAGCTTTGTCTATTTTGTCCTGTCAACCTGCTCAAGACCAAAATGCGTCTCAGAGCCCAAAATATAAAGGGCGGCAGTATATTTTTCTCCCTTAACTTTTAGAACTTCAGCCNTTGGCAGAAGCCTTAATTTATTGTAACTACTACAAGGAGCTACATTTTAGCATCAAGGACTGTAAGTCAGCTCCAGACATGAAGCCTTCCAACTCTAATTCATTCAGAATGAGGTGAGATTCAACCNTTTATTTGCCCACTAGGAAGATCTATCCTATCTCTTAAAGTAAGGGCTTCAGAAGCTGTTTAGGGTTCACTGCAATGCTGTTGACAATCACACTTTGAGGAACAAGTGAATACAGCAGGGACTTGAATAATGAGGTGTCACAGCCCAAAACATCCATCATTCTAAGGCGTCTCTGACCCAGACAAAGACAGAAGTTGACCATTTATAAGCAGCAGCCAGCAGTCTGGTAGTGTGAAGGAGAGGGCAACTGAGAAGAAGCACAGTTGACAGGAAGCAAAGAGGTCAAAATGGGAAAATTTTAGAATTTACAAACTAAAACATGAACAAATTTCACAAAATATGAGATNAGCATGATAAGTATCACTTAAGTCAAATTTTCATTAATAAAAATCAAGCAAAACTAACACTACCCAATCACTTTAGTCTAAAGCCCAAGCAAACCTCTGAGTAGGTACATGACCTGCCTGGCATGTGTAGGGAGCTGGGTTTAGGCACCAGGNCTATGAAACAGCCAAAGCAGCAAACCCCACAACAGAAGGAAGGAATAGCATAAATTATGCTTGAACATCTTCAACAAATGGTGCTGGCATAACTGGATGTCAACATGTAGAAGATTGCAAATAGATCCATATCTGTCTCCATGTACAAAACTCAAGTCCAAGTGGATCAAAGACCTCAACATAAATCCAGCTACATTCAACTTGATAGAAGAGAAAGTAGGAAGGACTCTTGAA
>LZPO01027483.1:236698-249594 GCA_001675575.1 Neotoma lepida | reverse complement strand
TTAAGTAAATAGATTTTTAAAAAAGGATGTGTGAAAGGTAATTCATCGGGCTGTGGGCAGAGCTCAGTGGTAAAGCTCTCATCTACTGTTTGTGAGATCCTTGCTCTACTACAAAGTTTTGATGGAAACAGTTCATTGGCTTCTAAGTGTCTATAAACATGTGCAGGTAGAAAGTGGAAGAAATCATTCATGAACTCTATATTTTAAAAATACTAACAAAGTTATTTACAGAGTGAACTATACAAATTTTAAAAATGTATCCTAGATTGTTTTTAGGAATATATATTTAGAGTAGTATGGGGGGAAAATTACAAAGTCATCAACATTAGACTGCAATGCAATCAATTGGCAAACTGGAAATTTCTTTGTACTATATAAACATTTTTATTGTTTTGTAAACAAGGCATTATTTCATAATTGTTATTCAATATATAACTGAGATGTGTAGTTCTCCCTAGCTTAAAAATTCTTGTTCATACTCTTCAATATATTAAAGACATTTAAGAAAATGCTATGAGATTTGAAGCCCCTATTCAATGTTGAATATCTGATGAATAAATATTAAAGACTAGTAACAGAACATAGCCAAAAGAGACAGGGTATTTTAAAATTTTTATTTATTTAGATTCTTTTCTCATACAATACATTCCAACTACAATTTCTCCTCCATCACACCTACCCTCTCCCACAGATCCACTCCTACTCCATTGACTCTTCAGAAAAAAAATGAAGGCCTCCAAGAGACAACAGACAAATCAGACAAAAGAAGATACAGTAAGCCAAAGCAAAAGTCTTCATTTCCAGCCTGGATTGTTTAGGGATCTCCACAGGACCTCCATGGCCAACAACCTCAATTCNCTGCCACACAGTCCCACCACTGGAAGCCTTTCCTGGCTACAAAAGATGGCCAGTTCAGATTCTGCATCTTCCAATACTANGAGTCCTCACTAGGGTCAACNTCATAGATTCCAGAAGTATCCATTGCACTAGGTTTCCACACACTCATAATGCTCCCCAATTCCAGCTGTCTCTTCCCTCATTCCTCTGTTTTGAATTGAATTATTTAGTTAATATATTAATTATAGAGATATGTATTATTTAATACCTTATATGAACAAATTGAGCCAATTTCTACNCCCATATCCCATTCATCATTCCTGTTTATCAAGCTTTCAAATTTCTTTAGAAATACAAGTGTTGGAACTTGACAAATGCAGATAAACATCTATAATTAAGGCACTTGGGAATTGGGAGCAGAATAAAGACCACATGAGAACTTTTCTCTAAAAAGACCAAAAGAAAAAAGAAAGAGGAGAGGGGGATCTGAGGTTGGTATGTAAAAGGAGTGGAAGATCTTTTTAATGTAAAAATTAATTAATTAATTAATTAAAAAAAAGAAAGATCTGTGAGTTTTGGAGCACTTAATTTCTTCATTAAAATATTTTTAAATGGTTGATATTTTATTTATCCTTTAAGTATATTCTTTGCATCTGATTCAGTAAAGATTATAAAATATTCACCCTACTACTATGATCAAAATATACTGTGAAATTTTCAAAGAATTAAAATGCTATNTTATTTTTAAAAGAATACAATATCAAAATTCAGGTNTCAAAAACCAAAATCTTGTGAACATGAACAAAATTAGTCATGGTAGCAATGAAACACAAGATATTATTTCCAGGGAAAGCAGATGTGCTCTAACTACCTGTTACTGGAGAAGTAGTTTACATGTCTGAGTATGGCTTTCCAAATGGCTCATTGAATCTTCAAAGAAGAGACTATAATGGTTTCATGACATGAGCCACTGTGAAAACGGAAATCACCAGAGAAATATATATATAACAATTGTTTCATTTACACTTAAAGAGTGGAACATTGCTTCTAGAAATTGTACCTCTAGGCCCTTTGTGAATCAATACTTATCTTCCATTTTCTGACATATATATTTCATCGAATGTAGGCAAAATATCTTAGNTAGTTACACTTGGGATCAGCTGAATGGTAGAACAATGGCAGGGAATATTTAAATTTAAACTGTTTATGAAAACGTTGCATTGTGCCTGGAAGAGTTACATGGTACCAAATTAGGCTTAACATGCTGTTAGAAATTCTTCACCAGCAGTATACTTATCTTTCCAACTGCCCAACCACTTCAAGGAAAGGAGAAACATGTATGTAACTCCTATTTTCTGTGTCCTTGCAAAACAAAGTCTTTGTGTGCAAATCAACTGAAATATCAAGTCAGGCTTCATTTGTTTTCTATGCTTCACATACTTAGATTTCTTGAAGACTTGGGTTATTTCACCTTTAAAAACTGAGCTTTTAAGAGATAATTATAAAAAGGATTGATAGCTAAAGACATGAGCTTCTCTAGTTGCATTTCATCAAATTTGCAGATATTGACCTGTTCTGGTTACTTTCTGATACTATGATAAAACCCTGAGCAAAACCAAGTTGTGGAGGAAAGGGATTGTTTGGCTTACACATTCAGAGCATAGTCCATCTTCAAGAAATCGCAGGAATTTAAGACAGGAACCTGGAGACAGAGAACTACAGCAGAGACCATGGGAGAATGATGTTTACTGGCTTGCTACTGATAGCTTGCTCAGCCTGCTTTCTTATACNACCCAGGACCACCTGCCTGGAGTGGCTCTATCCACAGTGGGCTGGACTCTCCCACATCAATCATTAATCTAGAAAATGTCCCATAGACACTTCTCCCACTNAGGTTCCTTTCTACCAGATGACTCTAGTTTGTGTCAAGTTGACTAAATATTGAATAACATACTACCTAAAAATTCAACACTTTTGGTTGATATTTATTTTATTATTTATGTATGTGTGTATGTGTGTGTACATCTATGTGCATGTATTTGACAGTGACTATGGAGGCCAGAAGAAAATACTGGATTGCCTGGAACTAGAATTATAGGAAATTATAACTTTTCAGCAGCCCCATGTGAGTGCTGTCGACAAAACTCCAACCATCTAAAAGATCAACAAGCACTCTTAATGACTGAGCCATCTCTCCTGTTGAAAATAGGGTAACCACCTCACACTGCTGTCAAGAGTCTCATTGCCACTCATGAAGGTATATAGGAATATTTTGATTTCCTTGGCAGCTCAATAAATTATCATTTTTCAGTACAGCAAGGGAGCTTGGTCTTTATACCTCATTATTCTTACTCCAATTTAATCATTATGCAAGCTTTGTGGATGACTTATATGTTTAATATTGCAAACAAATAAAACTACTTTTGGATCTCACAAAGCACTACCTTGTTGGTTGTTGGCAGTGTGCACCTGTAACAACTCATTACAGAAAGGAATACACCCAAGAGAAGTTTGCAAGTCATCACTGAGAGCACTGATCCAAACACAACTTCAGAGACATTCATTTTAAATCTTCCTGCAGTATTAAAATCATAGATTGTTGGTGCCATTTCCATATTTGATCCTATCATAATGTGTGTCACCAAGCATTTTCCCCAACTTCACTTTTTTCCATAAGCAAATTAAAGTGGCAAACTGAGATAATTATCCAAGTCATTCAAGCCAAAAATTGCTTTTGCATAAGTATACACAAAAAATCAAAATAATGAACTGGATATCTACAATTATGAATTCTCTGGCTATTAGAGGACTGGCTGCCTTGCACTGGTCATGTTTCTGTTGCCTTTTTCACTGAGATAATCATTTAATAACTGCAGGAGCTTTGCTCTTAATTGATCCATGTCCCACATTTCAACCAAAGCATACACACCAAAAAAAATATTAAATAATGAGGTCAAAGTGTAGTTGATGAACAAATTTTAGTATTGATTATTCTGATTGCCTACACATAGGAACCTGAACATTCATAGGCAAATGAAACTTACTTCATGAGATCACACTTTGAATTTTTTTCCTCCAAGAAAAATACTAATTTTAAAAAATGGAAAGAATTGAAAGACAAAAGCACACACAAAACGTTGACAGATTCCTCTACAAGAAACAATTTGGAAACAGAGGCTAAATCTTAGGGGCTGATTCATTTTAGATTTATAATTAATTAAAATTTTTATATAATATATTTTGATCATATTTCCCCTCCTCCTATCCCTCCCAGATTCTACCCATCTCTCCAGCCATCCAACTTCATGCTTTCTCTCTCTCCCTCTCCCTTCCTCCCTTCCTCCCTCCCCCCACTCACTTACTTTTCCTCTCTCTGGATCTCCCTTGCTCTCAAAAGAAAGAAAGACAGAAACAAAGAAAGAAAGGAAGAAAGAGAGAGAAACAAAGAAAGCAAAGAAAAAAGGAGAAATGAAAGTCATCATTAAACTGCAATACTAGCCATTGAAAGCATGCTGACACAAGTCTCCATCGCCTCAGGCTATGCTACCTTTAGCTCTTAGAGGTTGAAAGAGCAAAGACCTTCTCCCTGTTGGGACTGAAGCTATACTGCTTCCCAACTCAGGGTTGGCATCTGGGTCAGCACCCCTGGACAGGAAAAGCCACCCAGAGCCAGANCCCATGGAGTGATGAGGTCAGAGTATAGAAAAACAGGCAAAGAGNAGAGAGAATTGCTGAAGATAAATTCAGGATCATTCTAAAGCACCTAGGGAGTAGTGCTAAGATGGAGAGCCTTAGAATCAATTTTAGCATTTATTCCCTCTAACAAAATTTTTTTAAATTCAACATTATTATAGTGGGAATCCTTAAGCATCTTATAAAGTACATATAGGCATAAGGTATAAAAGAGAAACAAAATCAAATAAATAAATAACAAGAATGAAAATGAACCAATTAGAAACTTAAGAAGAAGTGGGCACTCACTGCTCAANCACAGGCCACATCTGCCAGAAAATCTAGTAGGCTGCCAACAGACCTTCTCTGCTCTCTCTGTTTCCCAAGACAAAATCCCTGTCTCATTCCTAATACTGCAACAGAACACCAGCAGCAGCCTCCCTTTCACCCTGCCCAAATCTTCTGTGGATCCCACAGACCATCCTTTCCTAATGCCCCTCCCCCTACTAGTCACTAAATCCCAGCCTCCAACACCAGCAGGCATTCCCTATGAACACACAAGCTGAGCAGGCTAATGAAACAGGCAACCCAGGGCCATCACACTCTCCAAAACTCCAGAAAGGAAACAGAAGCCAAGGAACAAAACACCCACCCAACAAAGACATACTCAGAAATCAGCACCTAGGCGTATAATCATCCCAAACCCAGATGCCTAGACACCAGCATAAGAACATAATCACTAACAGCTCAGGCACTATGTCTCCACTAGAGCCAGGTATCATCCTGCAACAGGCCCTGAATATTCCAACAAAGCTGAAGCACAAACAAAAAAAGATCTCAAAACCAACTATATAAATATGATAGAGGTATTCATGAGGAAATGAATAAATCCCTGCTAGAAATCCAGGAAAACANAAACATACATTTAGAGGAAATGAATAAATCCTTTCAAGAAAACCAAGAAAATACAAACAGTTCAATAAAACTGCTCAAGATCTGGAAATGGAAATAGAAGAAATAAAGAAAAAATAAACTGAGGAAATTCAAAATTTAGGAATTTGAACAGGAACTGCAGATGCAAGCTTCACCAACAGAATACAAGAAACAGAAAAGAAAANCTCAGGCAATGATGGTATTATAGAAGAAATGAATACTTCAGACAAAGAAAATGTTAAATCTGAAAAATTATTGACACAAAACATTCAGGAGATCTGGGACACTATGAAAAGACAAANTCTAAGAATAATATCAACAGAGGATGGAGAAGAATCCCAGCTCAAAGGCTCAGGAAGTATTTTCAATAAAATCACAAAAGAAAATTTTCCTAACCTAAAGAAGGAGATGCCTATTATAAAGGTACAAGAAGTATAAAAAAACACCAAATAGATTGGTTCAGAAAAGAAAGTTCCCTCCTTACAACATAATATTCAAAACACTAAATGTACAGAGCAAAGAAAAAATATTAAAAGCTGCAAGGGAAAAGCACAGTAAGATATAAAAGCAGACCTATAAGAATTACACNTCACTTCTCAATGGAGACTCTAAAAGCCAGAAGAGCCTAGGCAGAGGTGCTACAGACTCTAGAGAACAGATGCCAACCCAGACTACTATACCCAACAAAACTGTCAATCATCATAGATGGAGGAAATAAGATACTCCATTATAAAGTCAAATTTAAAAGATATCTACAAACTCAGCCCTACAGAAGATGCTAGAAGGAACACTCCAATCCAAGGGAGTTAACTACACCGATGAAAACATAGGAAATCAATAATCTCATGCCATCAAAAGGAAAGTGTTCTCATTCTCCTCTCTCTCTCTCTCTCTCTCTCTCTCCTTCCCTCTCTTTCTCTCTTTCTCTCCTTCCCTCTCTTTCTCTCTCCACCCTCACCAACCACAACAACAAAAATAACAGGAATCAACTGTTGGTCATTGATGTCTCTCATTATCAATGGTCTTCATTCCCCAACAAAAAGATATAAACTAACAGGATGGATGCAAAAAANAGGATCTGTCCTTCTACTGCATCTAAGAACCACATCTCAACATCAAGTGTCTTAGTTAGAGTTTCTATTATTGCAACAAAACTCCATGATCAAAAGCAAGTTGGGAAGGAAAGGGTGCATTTGGCTTACATTTCCACATTGCTGTTCATCACTGAAGGAAGTCAGGACAGGAACTCAAACAGGGCAGCATCCTGGAGGTAGAAGCTGATGCAGAGGCCATGGAGCAGAGCTGCTTACTGGCTTGCTCCCCATGGCTTGCTCAGCCTGCTTTCTTATATAACCCAGGACCAGTAGCCCAGGGATGACACCACCCACAGTGGGCTGGGCCCTCCACCATTGATCTCTAATTAAGAAAATAACTTACAGCTGGAACTCATGGAGGTATTTCCTCAACTGAGTCACCTTCCTCNCTGGTGACTCTAGCTTGTGACAAGTTGACACACAAAACCAGCCAGTACAACCNACCCATTGTCTACTTGACACACAAACACATCACTATTAAGCCACATCCCTTCCTTTGTTATTCATCCCTGAAATTTCACATTAAAATCATATAATTTAAAAGCCCCACAGTCTTTACAAATTGTCTTTAAAATTTCAGTCTTTGTAAAATATCCAGCCTCTTAAAAGTCCAAGTCTTACATCTGTGGGCTCCTCTAAAATCAAAATTAAATTAAATACCTTCTTCAAGAGGGAAGAACCAGTGCTCTGTCACAATCTGAACCAAGCAAAACCAAACTCCAAGAGTGTAAATAACTCAATGTCCAATTATCTAGGATTTACTTACGATCTTCTGGATTCCTCTGAAGAGTTTGGGTCACTTCTCCAGCTCTAGACAACAACAAACAAAGAAATAAAAAGAAAATGTTAGGGCAAAGAAAATGAACATGCAGGAAAAGCCAAATCTTTAAATTATAAACTTAAATAAAGGATAAGAATCCTAGGTCACTGGCATGGACCAGCTCTTCAACAATATTGTACAAAAAAAAAAATTTCTCAAACTAAGTAAAGCAAACCTTACAGATACAAGAATAACAACACATAATGGCAAGTAGAAAGGTCCAGAAAAGAAACTCCACCACAATATACCACAGTTAAAATACCAAATTTAGAACAACTAAAAATACTGAAAGCTGNAAAATAAAAATAATCTCCTATAAAAGGAAAAACACATCAGAATAAAATCCAATTTCTCAATGGAAACACTGAAAGCCAGAAGGATCAGGAGCAATACACTCCAAGTTCTAAAAGACCATAACTGACAACCTANACTACCGTACCCAGCAAAACTATCTACCATACTGGAAGGAGAAAGAAACAATTTTATGATACAGTCTAAAAAATATTATGTCCATCAAAACAGTGGACTCCAAAGAGAACAGTGGAATCAGTTTTTTGAACTGAAGAGATGAATAAGCACAGCTAAGCAACTCTAGGGGAAAAAANGGTTTGATGGCACATGTGTAATTTCAGCATTCAGAAAAGACTAAGGCATGAGGATAATAAGTTCAAGGCTAGCCTGGTGAGAGCCTGTCTTAACAACAAAAGAAAGACAGCAGTGGTGAATGCCTTTAATCCCAGCACTTGGGAGGCAGAGACAGGTGGATCTCTGTGAGTTCCAGGCCAGCCTGGTCTACAGAGCAAGATCCAGGACAGGCACCAAAAAAAAGAACACAAACAGAAAAAAATAAAACAACTACAATCAATACACAGCTTTCAGTAATGGTCCTAGTCAGGCTTCTGTTGGTGTGATAAACAATGTGACCAAGAGTACCTTAGGGAGTAAAGGATTTATTTCATCTTACGTTCCCAGGTAACCGTTCGTTACTGAGGGACACCGAAGCACCAACTCCAGGCAGACCTTTGAGGCAGGAACTGAAGCAGAAGCCATGGAGGAGTGCTGCTCACTTGTTAGCTGCTCATGGCTTGCTCATTCTGCTTTCTTAGATGCTCCAGGACCACCCTCCCAGAGAAAGTACCCCCCACAGTAGATGGGGCCCTCCACATCAATCATTAATCAGTGAAGTGTCTCACAGTCTTGCCTCCCAGTCAGGCTTAATCAAGGCGTTTTCTCAGTTGTGGTCTCCTTTTCTGAGATAACTCTAGGTTTGTGTCAAGTTAGCAAAACAAACCAGGACAATTAACCTTTTGACAACTTGGAACAGTAATACACTATAAAACAATTTTCTTACGTTTTATACCCAAGATCTCATATTAATATCAATATCACAACATAAAACATTACAATTTTTAAAAGTCCCTGAGTCTTTAAAGATTCAAACACTTTAAAAGTTCAATCTCTTTAAAACATTCAAAGTCTCTTCTAAATGTCCAAAGTGTTTCTAAAAATTCAAAGTCTCTTAACTATGGACTCCTGTAAAAATAGAAACAAGTTGCATAGTTTCTTACTTCAAGAGATCACAGTCACAATAAAATCAAAGCAAAACCAAAATTCAGTTTAGTGCATGACACGTGGGACTCACCCACTATCCTCTGGGTGCCGAAAGGCACTGGCAGCTCTGTTTNCCTAACTCTGCCTTCTGCAGCACATACGGCTTGTCTTGTAGGCTCAGACTGGCTCTACTCTACAGTTGCTGTTATCCTTGGTTGTCATCCCATAGTACTGGTACCCCCCAAATACTGGAGTCTCTGCTGTAACTGAGCTGTTCTTTCAACAATAGCCTCTCCTGAGCTCTCCGAAGGGACTCTGACCCTGACAAATGGCGTCAAGCCTCGACTTCTTGGTGCTTTTAGTAAACTGAGGCTGGACATTCACCAATGGCCTCTTCTGGCCTCTCAGGTAGCTACTCTCAATGATCCCTTCATGCCTTCAAAATTAGTAGCACCTGAGAGACAACATTACCAAGTCTGGCTGCTAACACAAGGTATANCCTTAGCCCCCACTAGACNACTGGTTCTGTGTGCTGACTTTGAGGAAATATTNCTAGACTATTTTACCATGGTCATGTTGGTTTCTTCTTAATCACAGCTGATTTCTCTTCTTAATATAACCAGTGTCAGTTGCCCTAGTAAAGAAAAAGTTTTCACTGCATTGGTCGTGGTCCTTCCTCATCTTTGGAATGGTAATGTATATTCTGTGCCGTTGTGTGCTGGAAGTATGTCATTTGTTATTGTTTGTNTGTATGTTTGTTTGTTTGATTTACAGGGGTTTACAATTAAGAGACTGCCTTGAGTCTCAGAAGAGACTTGGGACTTTTAAACTGTGTGGAGAGTGTGAAAGACTTTTAAAGTTGGACTAAATGTGTTTTGCATTATGATATGGGTACAAGCCTATTGAGGCCAGTGAGTAGAATATGGTGGTTTGAATGAGAATATCCTCTATAGAGTCATGCATTTAAGTGCTGGGTCCCCAGTTGTTGGAACTGTTTGGAAAGGAATAGGAGGTGTGGCATTGTTGGAGGAGGTGTGTCAGTGAGGTTGGAGGTTTCAAAATCCCACACCATTTCTAGTTAACTCTTTCTGCTTCACGCTTTTAGGTCAGATGGAAGCTCTCAGCTAATTCTTGAGTGTTATTGCCTGCTGCCATGCTCCTCACCATGATGGTNAGGGACTCTAACTCTCTGAAACTGTGAGCCTCAAGTTAAATGCTTTATTTTATAAATTGCCCAGCCTTGGTGTGTTGTCACAGCAATAGGATAGTAATTAAGACCAGATATCTCTCAATAAAAGAAATAAAAATGGTTAAGAAATACCTCAAAAACTGTTTGTCATCTTTAGCAATTAGGGAAATGCAAATTAAACAACTTTGAGATGTCCTCTTATCCCAGTCAGGATGGCTAATTTCAACAAAACAACTGATTAAAAAAACAATGTTAAGGATGTAGGAAAATAGGAAGCCTCNTTCATAGTTGATGGGACCGCAAACTAGTACAGCCATTCTGGAAATCAGTATGGAGAATCCTCAGAAAGCTAAAAGTAAATCTACCACATGACACAGCTATACCACTCCTAGGCATATTCCCCCAAAGACTCTACACCCTACTCCACAGATACTTGCTCATCCNTGTTCATTGCTGCCTATTNATAATATCTAGGTAATGGAAACAAACTAAACAACCTTCAACTGAGAAATAGGCAATGAAAATGTGATACATACACACTATGGAATATAATTCAGCTGTAAAGAAAACTGAAATCATGAAATATCTAAGTAAATGGATGTACCTAGAAATGATTATTGAATGAAGTAAGACCAAAAACAGCCAATGTTACCAGTTCTCTCTCATCTGTGGTTCCTAGGTCCAAATCCCCAGAGATGAGTATATAATATAGAGTAACTATAAAAAAAAGAAAAAAAAGGAAAATATAAAGGGTCCCAGGGGCTGGGGGGACATGAGAGGAAAATATCAGAATAAAAGTATTATGGAGAGAAAATGAGAAAAATGGGAAGTGGGCTGTAATTGGGGATGAAGAGGAAAGCCAAATCAGAAGAAGGAGGGAGGAGGGACAAATAACACCAAGCTTGTTTGACAAAGCTTCAAGGAATCATATTATTTTGTATTTCCCTAAAACTATGCACAATACATGTGTGTATGTATCCATATATATAGCTGAAAGTTATTCCACTTGGGATGACAATGCTCCCAACAAAAGTCATAATCTATCTAATAAAATCCCTGGTACCAAACATAAGTAACTTCCATTTGAGCCATTAGTCAAGGTAGCCCAAGTGACTCCCAAAACAATATAGACTATTGCTGTTGCAACTTGGTTGCCTCTCAGAGATTGAAGGTAAGTCCCTATTGCTGAAAAAAATCGCACACTTAGGAAACAGGACTCAGATGATTTGAGCTGGATCTAACCTGAAAGTCTCCTTTCTACTGTCTAGTTTCCAAGATACCAGAAAGTACTATGCAAACTATCAAGGGGGGAAGCAAGCCATAGTCCTAAGAAGCTATGATGTCTATGAACCACAGTGGCCAGCATGGCAAAACACGCCTAAAAGTGTAATAGTGGCACTCAGATGTTGGTGGTAACCAATGGTTTTCTAAATAAATTTATGNCTGGCTCATCAGGAGGGAAATCATGGCTAGCCAACTACCCTAGTGAGGTCATGAATCTTAAAAGAAAGTCTAACACTGCCACTTTACCATACCAGTATAATTTCTGACTACATTTTAAATCATATCCTTATACCTCCATATAAAGGTAGTTCTCACCCCTTCATTAAGGAAACGTCTCTTTACACCAAATGGGGACCATCACAATAAAATGCAACTGGACACAATGCAGCTATCAGTGGATCCTAGGAAGCCTGACCTCAATAGATATATCTATAACTTCTGCATTGTCTTAGTCATTGTTCTATTGTTGTAATAAGATGCCATGACTAAGACAACTTATAAATAAAAGCATTTACAATTTCAGGGGGTGAGTACACAATCATCATGGCGGGCAGACANNNGGAGAGACACCACGGCCACAGCAATTCTCTAATTGAGTGGCTCACAGTTTCAGAGGTTTAGTCCATTATCATCATGGATGGACATGGTGGCCTGCGGGCAGACATGGTGCTGGAAAAAAAAAAGGCTGAGAGCTTACATTGCAAGAAGGAGTTGATATTCAAAAGAGCTTCTGTGATAGAAAATTAAACCTGCCATGTTTTTGTCTGTAGGTCAATTATTCACTAATGTAAGCCAAACTGTGGACTGTATTACAGGTTTCAGCCTACTAACCACATAGTTATGGATGAGAAAATATTGCTGGAGCTGGAGAGATGACTCAGCAGTTAAGAGCACTGGTTGCTCACCCAGGTACAATTCCTAGCACCCACGTGATGGCTCACAACTATAACTCCAGGGGATCTGACACCCTCTTCTGGACTCNGTGGCAGTGCCAGGANGTGGTGCACAGATGTATGCAGGCAAAATACCCACAGACATAAAATCAAAGAAACAAAATATTTTCAAAGAAAATATTGACATCCAAAGNTTGTCTATTCAGGTGTGTATAAATGTTGGGGGAAGGCANAATCCCCTCTTTATGTTTGAATGCTTCCTGTTTAAAATATTAGTTTTTGCAAATTAGGGTGCATCTTTCTCTTCCACTCCAGAACTTGTAATCATAATTAACCCTTTTCTGCAGTTGATGGATTGCCAGAAATTTTCTCTAAGGTAGAATGATCATAATTAAATTTCTCTTCTTGCAAAACCTAGCACTACGTGTCTTCTAATGCANCGCTTCGTACTATGATTAATTATGAAACACTCTATTGGGAGGGATAAGGAGTCATTGTTCAGTGGATACAGAGTTCTAGTTTAGAGAAATAAAACAGTTATGGAGATGGTAGCAAAACAATGTGAATGAACTTAATATTACTAAATTGTATGTTTTAAAAAATGTTAAAATGCCTAAGCTTAT
>LZPO01027483.1:200501-211364 GCA_001675575.1 Neotoma lepida | reverse complement strand
CTTTCTGACAGTTCGTTTTGTTTTGATTTGAGACAATGTCTTTCTATTATATCCCTAATTGGCCAGGAATATATTGTGTAGCCCAGGCTGGCCTAGATATTTTAATGATCCTCCTGCCATTGCCCCCTGCATGCTGGGATTATAAATGTGAGACAGCCTACCTGGCCTCTCTAGTTCTTGATGATTTTGCTATTTTTGTCTTCTTTTCTTTTATTAAAAATAGATTTTTTTTTCATACAATATATTCTGATTATGACTTCCCCTCCCCCAACTCCTCCCAGTTCCTTTCCACTTCCCCTCCTATCCGGATCTACTCCCTTTCTGCCTCACATTAGAAAACAAACAGACGTTTAAGAAATATTATTATTATTGTTGTTATTAAAAAATTCTAGACTCTAAAAGAAATGAGCTGACCATCAAACAGAAGCAAGTACCCAAAATGTAGCCCAGTCTGCCTTTTGAGTGTAAGAGATCATAAATAAGTCATTTAATTGCCTATAGACCTCATCTCCCAATTATTAATTGTTTCTGTGGTTTGTCTGTTTTATGTTGTTATGAGGCTTGACTGGGATGGACTAAAAAGCAGCACACCAGACTGTGCGCAGAACTGGGCACAAAACAGGTCAGTATTAAGCTTTAGAATGTGGCTCTGGTATCAGGCTCTGGGTTGGATCATCACTCTGCCCTGCACTCCCTGTAAACACCCATCTCTGACACCTTCTATGTAACAAGAGAAGACAAAAGAACATGACTAAAGATTTTGAGAGGAGTAAATGAGAAAATCTGTGAGAAGCACTTGGCACTGTGTCTATTATTATTGTAACACTGTGGCTTCAATANGAATTTTGTTCGGAACTTTTAGTTTCTCAAATAACTTGAAGCTGCATGACATGACACAGGCACATGGTTTTTATATATAAATCTCCTTGAAGGACTGAAAAACTTTATGGAAAAGAGTTTGTATTTTACTGTTGCATCAAACACTTCAAATCTTTTACACAATGGTAAGTACAGAAAAAATAAAAAAGGCAGACTGTCTTCAACACTCAAACTAACTTCTTGTCATTCAAAAGTAAATATGAGGCAGGGCATGGGAGGGCACACCTTTAATCTCAGCACTTGGGAGACAGAGGTAGGTGGATCTTTGTGAGTTTGAGGCCAGCCTGGTCTACATANCAAGCTCCAGGCTAGCCAAGGCTACCTAGTGAAACTCTGTCTCAAAACAACAACAACAAAGTAAATATGATTTTTAGCCCCATGAATGAAATTTGACTTTCAACGGATTTCTATGCAACCATTTATAACACAATATTCTCTCAATCCCCAACACTTTACACCTTTCTTATCATCTCAATTGCTCCACTTCTGTGTACTAGAAAACAAGAAGACTATGTGTGTCCTGCAACATGCTATTCATTTTTGGTTAACAAACTCCACAGTAAAGAATTTTTCTAGTAGCCTATTTTGACAATTCTTGTAATTTGCGGTGGTGTTTTCATTACAGTGTGTCATGCAGGAAGCCACAAAGGATTAGACATAGACCAGCTCATCCACATTTCGTCCAGCCAGTAATCACAGTG
The DNA here is from genome assembly GCA_001675575.1 of Neotoma lepida. Classification (NCBI taxonomy): domain Eukaryota; kingdom Metazoa; phylum Chordata; class Mammalia; order Rodentia; family Cricetidae; genus Neotoma; species Neotoma lepida. The sequence goes on along the minus strand of LZPO01027483.1, from coordinate 209,784 downwards.
CCTCCCACCAGCATCCTTAAGCGCCTTAGTGTCCACTTCTCACTTGCCCGATAGGACATCCCTAAACTTGGTAAGAAATAGATGGGTCATATGGTCAAAAAATGTCATTATCTGCATTTTATTAGTTTCTGTGATTTGATCCTTCAGAATTACCATGGCCCACAACAAGATGAATAGCNTGTGGGTTAAAAGTGTGGGATTTAAAAGCCACAGAGAAACTTTAGAGGAAGCATTAGAAAAGAAGAGGACAAGAAAACATGAGCTGGAGAATGACAGAGCCTATGTAATTGGATCCATGCTATACCTTCCTCACAGCATGATAGACCTGATTTTTAAAAATCCGTAAATCATATGTTCTCCATCCAAACCTGAATTGGGCAGAGGGAACTCCTGACTTTATTAGACTAATAGAAACCAGGTGATACGGTTGTCACCAGGGTGGAAAGGCCACACCCAGAACTTGTTACCTGATTTATTTCTATTTCCTGAGTTATTTTTGGCAGGATACGCTAACGAGTAACAAAGTCATTTTAGAACTTTGAGCCTGCTTATCAATTAAAGACACTACCTGAGGTGTTCCCTTTCACCAATAGTATTTCAATGCCATCATTCTGATGGTTCCATGAACCATTTGACAAGTTTATATTTTTGGGGGGCTTTTTGTTCTGTTGTTGTTTGTTTTGTTTTGTTTTGTTTTTTGTTTTTTAATTTCCTCCTCTTGACATTCAAATCCATCCCTAGCTTCCACTTTAGATTCTCTCGACANTTTTCCAGCATTTCTTTCCCAGGTTTCTCTCCTGACACAAAAGCAGAAACAATTATTCTTAGTCCTCTCTTCACCTTGACTCTCTGAGTGACCTCATTCATGCTGATGGCTTTAGCCATTGTCTACAACTCCTCATAACAAAATAGCACTGTCTAACCCTAACCTTTGCCCTGAACCTCACGCTCAAATTTTCAACTATTGAACAATCTCCTATAAATATGCTGTATCTTTTATGAATTCAACTATCAAATTTGATTAATTTAAAGTGGTATAAACTTGTATTTATGTTAGGATTGCTATTTTTATGAATATGAGATTATACACACCTGTAGAGAGAGGCATGTATGTGTGCTTCATGTGTGTGTGTGCATGTGCCTGTGTGTGCACGTATGCACAGGAAACCATGCATACTGCTTTTTCTCTTCAAATGCTCTCTCTTCACATTTATATCCTAGATACTACAAACAATACCCTTCTGTGATTGGTTAGATATTTTATTCTTATTGCCTCCCACAGTACCTTTTACATGACCCTGTCGTAATATTTTTACACAGTAAATAACTATTAATTCCCCTACCTTTGTATCCCAGTTGTAGAGAAACAGTGAGCATTTTTAAATCTTGTTATCACTATCCAGAACTGTGTCTGGCCACAAATGAAAAATCCAATCAATATTTACAAATGGATATGTTAGCCAAGCAATTCAAAGGCTGATTTTATTAACTTCACCTTTTTCAATGTGACAATGCTTTAGACCAGATCGTACACAATTACAATATTTTCCATGTACACATCATTTGTTGTATTATAAAACACATCTCCCTAAAGCTTATGGCTCAAGTTAGGGCATTACTGAATTTTTCAGGACTTGAAAAAAGTGATGATGCATGATGTCATATGATTCTCAGTTATTACTTTTTACTATCTCTGAGATATATAACCAAAAGGTCTCTGAGCCCTTCCAACAAGCTGTAGACTCTCCCTAGCACCCATGTTTCCACTGAAAAGATGAAACTAACAACAATGGCAGAATACATTCTCTTCAGCCTCCCTCCCACCTCATCGGGGACAGAGGTGTCTGCAATGCTTCTTTTAACCATGTGTCATCAAAGCTCTTTCTGTAATCCCAGTTTTAGCATTTAAGAATTTACAATTGAATAGTTTCTTTGTTACTTGATTATTTATGTAATGAATTTTAAAGTGTTTAAACACATTTTATAGATAGATTCATGTGAGAATATCTGTCAATGTTCTACGTCCTTAAGAAAAAAAAATCCCAATTTTAATTTTTGGTTTTAGTTTTATTTCCCTGGAAATTTATTCATTCAACAAATATTGAGAAGAACTGGCTATGAACAGTGTGTGTGTGTGTGTGTGTGTGTGTATACCATATACTATGTATGTATTTTTTTCAATATAATATTCTACTAAGGAATATAGAAAAAGTAAATAAAAATATAAAAAAATGTAGTAAAAAAATAAGTAAGTTAAACAACAAGAAATGCTATTTATTGGGTTGGAAAGAAAGAGAGAAAGCATGCTTACATTGTAGAAGCCAGTGGTGCCATGCAGGGGTCAGATGGTTATGTGGATGGGATGGGAAAAACAGAGAGATGACAGACTGTGGAGCTTTTTGTAGATGATAGAATTTTGCTCCACTCGAAGAACGGGAGGAAATGAAAGATACTAAGAAGACTGTTCTTATATTTTCAAAGGAAATAATTGGCTATAGCATTGAGACTAGTTTACAGAAAGCCAAAGTAGAAATATGAAATCTAAAGAACACTATAACAATCCAGGCAGGAGTAGACGGTGGCTTGGTGTAGAGCAGCAGAGGAGAAAGTAATAAGAGACTATTGGATTCTGAAAGTTCTCTGAGGGTGAGGGTGACTTTGTTCCAGAGATTGGATGTAAAATACAATACTGTAACACCAAATTCCTTCCCGCAACATCTTGAATGACATCTTGGAATCTACACAACATTATAGAATCATTTTTAGACCTTCTACTTGTTTCTGTAAGAACAGGTTGTTACAATATTCTATCTTTTCCAACTCTAAAACATCAACTTCTCACTCCCTGTGCTGACCATTCTACTTAACATCTCTCCCTATTTCTTACCTGGAAATTGCTGTAACCTTTTACGCACTTCAGCCTTTCCAGTTTTTCTCATCTCTAATTCATCTTCCTCAAGGCTAGCAGAACAGTATTTTCAAAGTACATGCTTCTGTCTCTCCTCTGTTTAAAAATCTTCATTGGAGCTGTCCAACAAGCCCCAAAGTCCATAGGTCTCCAACTCCACCATCTAAAATTCCTAGCAAAGAAAATGACCATTAGCTGATTTTCAAACCTGGCATGCCCACCTTGCTTTCATATAATGNTTCTGTCTCATGCTCACAGGCTTGAAAATACTCTATTACACAGTGCTGTGTATCTACAACTTCTTCATAAGCACTTCAAGACACTCAGGACTATGCTGTAGCTTCTGGCATGACTACCTGCCATTCTATCCACTAAACATGAAAGACACTCAAAATGTTCACACTCGTGTCATAGAAAAATGTGCCAAGCCCAAATATATCTTCCACCTCTCTAAGCGTTCTTTAACTTTGCCTAGGCTTACATTTGGCCAGTCAATGACCACTCTTCTATTGTTATATTGTAGTAATATATAACTCCATAGCTACCATGCAGAGAAATGATCCCAGTAAGAGATCCTNAGAGAAAATACAAATAGCCTTTTCTTATTCCTCATTAATTACTTATCAGCAGGCATATTACTTAACAAACCCTCTCCTATAAACAACTGCCATTCCTTTTTCCTCCTACTTGTGTGCCAACGCCCTCTCCCCCACCCACCTCTCTCCAGACATATATATCCATACGCTATCNTCACACTGCTCATCTAAAACTACAATCAGTATCTTTGCCCTGGTTGATGATGCTGAAANTAAAACTACACCCTNACTTCTAGCTTAACATCTCACCGAATTTCTTCAAATCTCTATATCACTCAAATGCCAAACAACATCCCCTATGCAAATATCACAAATTTCACAAACATCACTCACTTCGCCTCTCTCCAATTATGCCTTTTTGTCTGATCAAACTACTATTCTATTTGGTCTGCATAAAATATTTAGGTTAGCTTTTTTCTCTTTTCTAGATTCATATTTTATATCATAAGTAATAAAGATTGTATTCTCATTTTTATTAATTTAGTTCCTTGACAATTTCATTATATGCATAGATTCTCATTATATAGATAAAGTAGATTTATATTACTCTCTCCCTTTACCATGTATTATCTCGTTCTTATCCTTGTGACACCCTATGAATTTGGGGTTGTTTTATGATCCATTTTTTGACCCAGGGTCAAATGTATAACCATTGGATTGGAACTCCCCATTGAAGCCTGACAGGGTCAAAAGTGGATGCNCAACTGAAGCCTATAACTCCCCTCTTCTTGCATCCATCAGCAGCAAATAGTTTCACAATGGGAGATAGGGACACTGAGGCCCTTCTCTACCCGTGCCTGGCCGTTGGTGGGCCCANTTTGTGCAGACTCACCATACACATCTGCAGTTGCTATAAGTTTGTGACTGCAATGGCTGTGTCAGTTCAGAAAATGACATTCCATTTGCAGTCTTTATTTCCTCAGCTATAAAATCAATTTCCCCTACTTTATCTCTGCAAAGGAATTTCAAATGAATACAATCCAGATACCTTCTTCCTATTCACCCTACCTGTGGCTAAAAGACTGTAATGTCATCCACTACACACACACACACACACACACACACACACACACACACACACACACACACACACACACACACACACACACACACACACACACAGAGGGCAGAAGAGAGAGAGAGAGAACATAGAGAGAGAGAGGAAGGGAGNGGGAGGGAGAACCAAGTTGTGCACTAATACAGATGTTCCTGGCTGAACAATCCCTACTCAGGAATTTCAGATCTTTCTCTCCTGAGGTTCCATCTCACAATGCCTGCACTCAACTAGAGAGANGATGCCTGCTTCTTAAGTACTAAGCACATTAGCAACAACTTGATACATATCAATTCATTCTAATTTCCCCAGCACAAAACTCAGACCCATCATCTTAAGTAATCAAAAGAAGATGGGGAAATTAATCTAATTATGTGATCGGAAAGAGAAGAAAATGAATCTTAGTGACTGTATAGCCTTCTCTGCTTTGTTCATCTTACTAAAGCTGGTCACCACTCCTTGCCCAAAGACAAAGCTTAAAAGAATTAATTTCCAGACCCAACCTGAGTGTCAGGTTCCTCACAAATGTGATGGCACTGGTGTTTGGATGAAGGATAAATTGCCTGGACTCCTCCAACTTATGGAATGAAGATAAAGGACTTCTCTACTAACTTCCAAATCCAAATCTGATGAGTGTAACTCTTAACTTTTATAACATTATTAAAACAAGCAGAGGATTATGCTATCAGGTCTATGACAATTTAGAGTTTTCACTTAACATCACAGGACACTTGAGACAAAACAAATTGGCTAAATGCTGCTAAGAGAAACACCAGTCCATTGACTATCACCCGTAGCCCATTAAGCAGACCACTTCATTTTCAAGCCCATCCTTGTGACTCAGGAACATCAAGCGAGACCAACTGCAGACATTATTGTCTATGCTTGGAGAAAGATGACAGGTACAATCAGGTCAGCATAGCCACGGCTTTATTATTTCCATTCAGCTATAGAGGAATCTTGTTAAGGAACTATGTCCAACTCTCAGAAACGGATTAGCTCAACTCTTCGATACTTCAGGAATCTGCTTTTCTTTTATAAAACGAAAGATCAAATCCCCACTAGCTGTCACTTGTAAAGAGGAACTATGGAATTGTTGGCTGAAGATGTACACATTGAAGTAGAAGATGTGTCCAAACTTAGAAATCTGTCAAACTGTCAATGCTTTCCGCCTTACCCCACCTCCTCCTTGAAGCATCAAACCCCAAATGTATTCAATACAATGGAAGTTGAACAAAAGTATTCTGAAGTGACTGCCATCCCCACAGTCACTCAATTGAATGAACAGAGATACAGGTCTATAAGTGAAAGGCTGCCACTCAGAGTGACAACTGGCCTCTGGCTCATTGAACAGTCCATACATATAATATAATAGGTGCACCAATTTTCGGGGAGGAAAGAGCACAGTGAAGGCAGNTATTGCCGGCATTCCAAGCAGTGAAAAAACTTCAGTATTGAGTTATGGAGCTTGAAATACCAATGGCATCACAAGTGAAAGTTAACTATAAAGACAATTAGAAGGTAAAGAGATGAGAGATAAACTCGTCCTAATGTCTTAGATTGCTGGTATGGTCTCCATTGTTGTTTGGTGAAAATTGAGAGTTAAGAACCGAGATGATGCTGAGCTTGGCGTTACACACGTGGAATTCCAGAACTTGGGAAGCAGAAGCACGAGGATTGTCAGAGGTCACTCTGAACTGCATAGCAGACTTCTATCCAAAAAGAAGAAAAAAGATCCAATGGGGTTTCCATAACCACACAGCTCAGACGAAAATGTTCGTTTCTCTAAGAAAATTAGAACGTGTGCTTAGCAGATGGCACAGGAGGTGAAGTACTTACCGTGCAAGTGTGAGGACCTGAGTTCAGATCCCGGCTGGCACCCTTGGAGAAGCTGAGTGTGGCAGCGTCCACCTGGGACCCCAGAACTCTGGGAAACAAAGACAGGTAGATCCCAGGGCCTCACTGACAAGCCAGCCTAGCCAAACAGGCAAGCTCCAGGTTGAGTAAGAGACCCTGTCTCAAAAAAGATAAGCTGGAAAATGATTGAGAAGGCTAAAGTCAACCTCTGGTCCCACATGCACACATAGGGGAAAACGTGTACACACATACATACATACGCACACACACACACACACACACACTTTAAAAAAAATAAGCATGGCATAAGCCAAGATGTATGCACATGTTTGTGTCATATATTTGAAATATTCCTTGCAAGTGAACTGAAATTCACTCCTAAAACAAAGCTAGAATGAGGTAATACATGTTAGTAAGACTCCCAAGGCTGCAACTAGTGGTAAAGTACCAAAAGTATCAAGCTTAATTCATAAAGGATGATACATCATCTGTTTATTCAATGAGTGGTTATTGAATGATTGCCATGTCACTCACACATGGCGTATTCTTCTCCACCAATGAATGCTATGCACCATGCTAGTACTAGGAAGTTAGTAGTAGTTGTATTGCAAAATCACTTCCTGATAGAGCTTATATGTTCAAATTGGGAGAGCTGATAATAAACAAAATAAATAATAAAATTATGGGTATATTATTAAATGGTAAATGCACTACAGGATTGAAATGCAGCCATTTCTTGGACCACCTTAACTTGATATATGAAGACCAGGACTGTGAAAGGTTATAAATAGGGTNCTCTGTGCCTGGAGAGATGGTTCACTCAGTGGTTAAGAGCACTTGCTTTTGCAGAGGACTCAGGCTCAGTTCCTAGCATCTACATGGCAGGTCTCCATAACTCCAGTACTGGGAGATCTGGCTCCCTCCTCTGGCCTTCACAGAACCAGGTAGCTTCCTCTTCTGACCTCCATGAACACCAGGTAAACACACAGTGCATATATATAAACACACAGACAAAATACTTATGCACATAAAAAAAACTAAATTAAATTTAATAAATAAGTAAAAAGATGGGCAAAGACTTTAAAGCAAGAAGATACATTTGCCCACCTTTGGGAGCATAGTATTGGAGGCAGAGAGAAGAGCTGCCGTAGATACCCTGAGAAGAGTGTGCATCCTGCACTTAAGAGTCAGCAGGGGAGCAAGTGTGGCTAAAGAGTGTGAAGTTAGAGTGGCGCAGAAGAAAAGCTGTCAAGAACTTTTACTGGCAACTTTGTTTTTTAATGTATTTAGCTTTATCTGTATAAAGTGAGAGCCACTGGATGTGGGCAAGACCTTAGCTGCATTTCAAACTGGTCACATTGTGTTGACAAAGATTGGGGGTGTGTGCAAAAGTGGGAGCATTAAAACGAGCTAGGAGGCGATCACAAGAATGAAGCTTTNGGGGCTGGTGAAACTGCTCAATAGCTGAGCACACTGCTACTCTTCCAGAGGACCCACATTTGATCCCCAGCATGCACATCAGGCAGCCAGCTAACAACTTCCTGTAAACTTCAGTTTCTGAGTAGACATCTTGTTTACCTTTCTCCATAAAGGGACTCCATGTCTAAGGCAGCTTATAAAAGAAAACACTTAACNGAGAGTTTAGTTGACGGCTTGCTTACAGTTTCAGAGTGTTAGTCCATGACCATCACAGCAGGGAACATGGCAACAGGCAGGCAGATATGGCTCTGGAGCAGTAGCTGGGAGCTTACATATGATTCACAAGCAGGAAGAAAAGAAGGGGGATGGGAGAGGGAGAGAGAGAGAGAGAGACTGTGCCTAGAATGGGCTTTTGAAACCTCAAAACTCAGCCCCAGTGATACACCTTCTCCAACAGGGCCACGCCTCCTTCCACATGGCCACACCTCCTAATCCTTCCCAAACTGTTCCACAAACTGGGAACAAAGCATTCAAACCAATGAGTCTATGGGGACCATTGTCAATCGAACCACCACACTGGGAATCAGGCACCTTCTTCTGGCTTCTTATAGGTAAGTGCACACATGGGACATTCACACATGTGACATTCACACACACACAAACACAAATTTAATTTTTTTAAATGAAGGAAGTATGATCCTGGATTGGAGCAGGGGAACTAGTAAGAATTAAGATTCTGGAAACACCTGAAGATCAAGTCAAAAAGAATTCTGAAAGAATGACATAAGGCATGAAGGAAAAAAACCAGAGTGATTTGAGGTTGTACGGGTTTTACTCATTTCGAATTTTGCTTGTATAACATTTGAAGACAGGCAAGACTGCAGGTACAGCATATTTTAGGAGAAAACCNGAGTGTTCTGCTATTAGCATGATTAGTTTAATGTATCTATAAAATATCTAAGTGGAGATGTTAATAGGCAATTGAATATATGAATCTATAATTGAGTTCCAGTTTGGAGATATAAATTTGTGAGTAGACAAAGTAAATGTGATAATAAAAAGAGATCCCAAGAGAGTGAGTACAGATAGATATCCAAGAATTCATCCCTGGACAATTTAATAGTAAGAGGATGAAAAGATGAACAGGAACTAGTANGGAAGATTTAAAGAAGTTCCCAGTAGAGAAGGAGAGATGCCAGAAGCAGGGGGAAAACTGGGTTCAGAAGTGGAGGAGTTATCACTATGATGTTGGTAACTATTGCCTGAAACAGTGTGTTGTCACCATAAAGTGCTTACTATGCAATACAACCCAATTAATTAAAACTGACAATGACAATCAGAAAAAGAAATGCTAATATTAATAATAGTGATATGTCACATTATGTCTTAATTAGGGTTTCTATTGCTGTGAAGAGATGCCATGACCAGGGCAACTCTTTTTTTTTTTTT
>LZPO01027483.1:162425-172651 GCA_001675575.1 Neotoma lepida | reverse complement strand
ACACACACATACACACACAGACACACACACACAGACACACACACACACACACACACACACACACGGGAACATGGACACAAAATAAATAAATAAATGTAATAAAATTTCTTACATTTTTCCAAATTGTTCCTTAAAGTAAAAGAAATAGCATTTACCAAAAATCAGAGATGAGAAAGACGATGTCCCATGTGTGACAATGAAGGATTACTCTATGATTGAAACAGAGACATAGACCATATGGGGTAAAAGGACACATATTGTAGAAAAACTTTGTAAGCCATGAACTGACATTTAGGTGTCTTCAATCTAACAATGGGAAAGCATTGAAAATTTAAGAAATGGCATAATATGATTATTCTTGTTTGCTTTCTCTTGCTTTGATAAAACACTAATCAAAAGCAACAAGGGAAGAAAGAGTTTATTTAGCTTCCAGGTTATAGTCCATCATGAGGAAAGCCAAAACAGAATGTCAAAGTAGGACTCCAGAGGCAGAACTGAGGAAGACACCACAGAGGAAAGACTTAACGTTAGGCCCGCCGGCCTAGGGACAGCCCTGATCACAGTGGGCTGGGCCCTCCTATTACTTAGCAACTAAGAAAATATTCCAAGACACNCCCACATGTCAACCTGAAGGAGGCAATTCCTCAGTTGGAGTCCCCTCTTCCCAGGTGACTCTAGTTTTTGTCAAACTGACAATCTAGCCAGCACAATGATCTTTTTTTGTGTGTGTGTGTGTGTGAGAGATCCCTCTAGGTAAGGGGTAGAAAGTGAGTTACAGAAGACAAGATAATAACAGAGAGGCAAATCTGGAGGCTCTTGCAGATGACTTGAGCAGAAGCATGACTGGGAAGGTAGAAAAAGGTGGACAATGAACAGAAGTATTCTGCAGTCATGTTGATATGCTTTGTCTTCTAACTAGCGATGGTATCAAGAATCAATCATAAATGCCTTCTTTGAGAAGATGGGTGGAGGCAGTTTCCCTGACTGAGAGCAACAGACTGGAAGAGAATAACATAAAAGCCTATTGATGATTTTTGTGTTGAACAGGTTGAATTTTGTAATCTTTTAGAAAGGCTGCTGACATACTATGCTTTATATGCAGATTTGGAAATTTCAACATATCTTAAATGGTTGAAGTCTTTATGTCACCTGGAGATTTAGAAAGGTTGTAAAATGAGAACAGACTAGGTAAGACATTTTCCTTGCCACACACACTTCTTTCTGTCATGATAGCCTTTTAAAATATTCAGAATTTTACATAAAACTTATACTTTCCATTATATTCTTCCAAGCTTTAGATTGTCTTTGTCCTATCATTTTAATAACACTCATTACCCTCAGAACATTCTCATTGGTAATATGTGTACAAACATAATGCTCACAGAGCTATTCTTGTACTGATACNTCGTAAGCCCCCAGAGCACAAGCTTCATGTTCCCTTTTTCATTAAATATACATATTAGTCATTCAGTGGATATACTTAGTTAGCACCATCTATATTTACTAATAATGTATACCTAGTTAAATTTTGTAAATTTTGAGTTTTCTAGAGTCACTGAGCCATTTTAGTAACTTATGCAAATATTTTTGTTTTGCCCAAGTTAGATGTATAACTGAAGAAGATATGATCATATGATTCTTCCAAATAGAAGGNTAGAATTATAGCTACCTGACATACTGACCAAAAGAAATGTTAAGGAAAATCTGCTATCAGGAACCTAAAGCCNACTAAGAGTTTTCTAGTATCATTTGCAGTTCTAGTCAGTCATGGTCTTTGAGCCTANGTGAGTTGGCCTATACAGACAGATCTTCAGCTGTCCGAAAGCATTAGCCATGACATAATCTTGAACATGCTCATTAGCTCACAGCAGCACCTGCTAGTTGCTTGGCTGNTAGAGATGGTTCAGAGCTTCAGACGGCAGTCTCTCAGGACAGCCTTCCTCTGAAGCTACTGAGCTCCATTTACGTTCCCAGACTTCCGCTGAAATGAATGATGGAAGGAAGCAGTTGGAACAAAAGAGAGATTAAAAAGTTCTTGGTCAGATTTTCATAACACCATTCATCAAGTCACTTAATTAGACTTTCTTTCTGAGTGGCTCTTAATAGTTTGTCAAAAAAAAATCTTTGTTGAATGACTCAAAGCATCATATTAATATGAACTGAGCACAGGAATATGAGCTAGGTAACTTATACCATGTTTTAGCCCTTTAAAATGTAGAACCACAGCTCTCTAGTTAGACCTAAGAACTGCCCAACAAGCAGGAAGACATATCTGGTGCTGGAAACCTAGCTAACTACTCAGTGCTAGTGAAGTCATAGTTATTGGAGGAGAATCTACAACCACTAATTTACTAAACCAGCAAAATCCCTAACAACAACCTATAAACATCTGTCCTTATACCCACAGATAAGTGCGGTCTTCACCCATCATCAAGGAAACTTCTCTCTGAAACAAACAGAGACCATTACACAAAACCACAACCAATCAAAATTCAGAGTTCTGGAGCCCAGTCCCAGTAGATACATCTATAAAACGCTCTCACACAGAATACTCAGGGAACACTGAAGAAGAGGGGGTGGAAAGATTCTAAGAGCCAGAGAATTATGGAGTTTCTTGTGAGATTGTATCTCCTAGTAACATCAGAAGCTGCATCCATAAAGTCTCACCAACATGACTGCCCAAACATAAGCTCTACAATCAGCCGAGATCGGCACACTGAATTCCTAGTGTGCTTTGACCTGGAAGTAACTGCCACANGCTCATGTTGGAGTTCTTGTTCCCTTCCTGGTAGTGTCATCTCAGGAGCCTGTGGGATCTTCAGGAGTTCCACCACCACCACCTGCTGGCATGGGTCACTGGGGTAGGCCTTTGAAGGTTTGCTCTATCTCTGTTTCTGGCCCAGTGGCTCTCCCCTTGGTTCATGCAACCTCCACACGCCCCACATCTACAGAATGAGCTTCTCTGGTTACTCCTTCCTCACCATAACAAAAGTCCTCTGAAGCCATGAGTCAAATGAGACCCTTCCTCGCTTCAGTTGATTCAACTATATATCTTGAGACAAGAAAAGTAAATAATACATGAGATTTCTTTTTTTTTTTTTTTCTGTTTCAAATGGGTCACAGCCTAAAGATTTGGGGTCAATCTTATATGAACAGACAGTAAACAATTTTATTTTTNGATGAGCTTTAACATTAAAGGAAAGGCATGACAATCACTTCCCCCACCACTTCCTGGGATTCTTTTGAAATAAAATATTTCCTGAGAGGAACAATTATATTAAGTTCCTAACCAATGAAAAGGGGTAGGTTTACCAAGTTATTTTACTGTGAGTTAATGGGGAGNTACAGCATTCACCCACAGGTTATAGTGTCTTGGTTCACCTTACAGCATGTTAGTTACTTAAGGATACACAGCAATTAAAAAGCTCCACAACAAAATGCTGATCACTTCTAGCTACAAGTACTATGGGATTTNCAGGATCCTTAATCTCCATGTTCAGTTTTGCACAATTAGTAAAAATATTAACCTAAAATCCTGTAAGGATTAAGAGGAATAGGATTATTTCACTATAGTTTACGGCTAAACCCATTTACTTTNGCACACTGAAAATTAACATGTGTTTATTATTATGTGTGCATATATGCACATGTGGTGCATGTGCGTGTGTATCTATNTGTGTCTGTCTGTCTGTCNGTGCATGCCACAATGTACATGTGGAGATAAAAGGACAACTTTGGGGAGTCAGTTCCCCCTTTCAACTTTGCTGAGGTAAGGTCTCCTTTGGTGTTTCTGCTGTTCTGCATACTCCAAGCTATTTGGTCTAAAAACTTCTGAGCAAAGGGGGTGCTGGGATCACGGATGTTAGCCATTGTGTCAGGTCTTTTTCTGGGTTCTGAGGACGAAAGTCATGTCATCAGCTTGAGATGAAAGAGCTTTTACCGACTGTAGCATCTCACCATCCTAGTACTCATTTCTCAAAATCCTGTTCTTTTTAATTAATACTGGAGATTGAATGTAGGTCTTTGTATAGTCAGGATAAGCACTCTACCACTGAGCTCCCAGTACTCATTTCTTTTTTTTTTCCAGTACTCATTTCTTAGTGATAATTGATGTCTTTATTTTAGGGAAGAAAAACCGAGTAAAATTAAGTATCACTAAAATAAAAGGATATAGACCATATAAACATCTTTATCTCGGCTAATAGGTAACAATGATTGTTGACAATGTTGTGNATTATAATACATTCGGGCTATGCTCTGAGTACTTAAGTCAGGATAAATGGGAATTTTACCACCAAAATGCTAACCAAAGTGTAGAAATTTTTAAAGACCTTAATACCAATATTACCTCATACATCAATTTCCCAGGGTTAATGTAACAAACTATATATTTTAAAATAAAGGAAATACATTCTCTCACATTTCTGGAAGGTAGAAATCCAAAATCAAGGTGTCAGCACTGTAATGGAGATCCTTTCCTTGCTTCTTCTAGCTTCCAGCTATAGTAGGTATACACAGTGGCCATTATTGCAATCTCTGCTTCCATTTTCATAAGGCCATGTATTTTGTCTAACTTCTTGTATCTCTTATAAGTATATTTTTCAGATAATCTAGGTTAATTTCATTTTGAAAATCTTAATTATATCTGCAATGACTCCTTTTTACAAATACAACCACATTTACAGGTTCTGGGAATTAAGTCACTGATCTATCTTCTTTCTAGAAGTGACTTTCTAGAAGTCAACACTGTCACTGCTAACAAACTCTCATATAATTTTATAATTTTAATAATGAAAAAAGGAATAGCCCTGGAGTTAATCCATGTTCAATCTTTCATCTATTCAATGTTGACCAAATACCCTGTTTGTGCAAATAATGTGTCAGTTAGGCAATNAATACACTATGGCAACCAAGCAGCCATGTAAGTTGGAGACTAGCCTGAGAGACTCTCAAGAAACAAATACATAATCATACACTCTGTACTGTGACCACTCATGGAAAGCGAAAGCAAAAATATTGTAAAAAGGATGTCTCTAGGCAGTATTCAGAATGACTGCTCTAAGTGGAAAACTTATATGAATACCTAAACAATACAAAGGGAACAGACACCTCAAGGACAATGGCTTGAAGAGAACAAACAGAGCAATTCATGGAAAAGGCTTTAAAGCAGTAGTGAATTAGGCAATTTCTAGGACCTAAAAACGGTCCAGAGTATTGGTGGAGAATGAGTGAGTTCAGGGGGGAAAAAGGCAACATATGTATTTGATAGTGGATAGGAACAAAAACATGCTTAGTCTTGGGACTTCTCGTCATTTGTTAGGATAAACAATAGTTTTTCTCATAGGNACATTGGAAATTTGGAAGACTTTTACAATAGAAACTTAAATTTTAGGCTGCTTTGGTGTTCGGGCTGACGGGCAATTAGATGGTCTAAGAGTGGGAAGTGTGGTTGGAAAAGAGTGGTGGCTATAGCTAAGAAAAGGGTGGATTGGGAAAATGTTTACAAAGAAACATACGGGCCTTGGTGCAGGATTGCCCTGGGGGTGGGAGAAGAGAGTGCTATCCATTGCAGGAGTTCAGCTTCAACAGCAAAACAAATGCCAGAAGCCGTGAAGAGANGAGAGAAGATGTAAACAGCATTAAGATTGGCGGTGGAGAGTTGTTCAGTCAGTTCTTCTATATATAAATTTAGCATGGTGGCTACTTTTGCATGTTGGAGACAGTGTAAGATTGGTTAAAGACAGCATCAAGATATATGTACAATATTAGGCTAAATGTCATTTATAAGCATTTTTAGATGAGATTGAGATAAACTAGCCAACTCTGAATAAGGCACATCTAACCAATGAGAGNAGTTAAGAACCTGGAGAAGATGGAACTCTATGTCCTCCAGACTGCCCTTTGATTCAAGACTGGGTGTTGGAAGAANCATCTGTCCTTCTCAGTGTCCTCTTACTAGGCATACTAACCTGTAAACTTCAGACTTGCCACTATGGGAGTAGAGGAAGAAAGGGAGAGAAAGAGAAAAAAATAAAGAGAACACAGTATATAAAAGTAGTATCTCTATTCCATTAGTCTGTTGGTTCTGGTTTTCTAGGGAACCATGACAAACACATTTATCAATGATATAACTTTATAAAATATTTTGTATATAAGCATGTAAGGAGACTTACGGAAAAAGCTATCACACCTGAAACTTTTAGTAGCTTTATGGTTTGGATGCCTGTGAGACACACATGTGGAAATTTAAATAGGGAACTCTATACGCAACTCAGGGATTCTGAAAACAGGTCTGAGCCAGGGCGAGGTAGTTGTGCGCTGTCNGCATATAAATACGTGTAAAAGCCATGGAACTGGATAAATCATCCAGACAGTGGGAAAGTTCCAGAAGTTACAATTGTTTCGTATGTATCATTTCGTTTAAAGATTACAGTACTTCTATAAAACAAACATTATCATCTTCAACTTACAGATGACAGGGTGAGACTCATAAATTAAAATTTTGCCTGAAGCCACCCAGGTAAAATTAAAACCTAAGAGTGACTGAATCTAAACCTCTCTCTCCCACACACTCAGTAACACTCTTTCCAAGTGATGGGGATTGAAACTACAGCCTTGTACACAGTAGGCAAGCCCTCTGTCACTGAGCTACATCTTAGCAAAAGCTGATGCTTTTATTCTAACATGACAATGTTTTTTGTTTATTTGCCTTTACATTCAGATCAAGTTTCACCAGGAATTTAAAACCCAGCTTTAATTTTGTAAATAAAAGACTTGACAAATTACTAAGTAAAACCTTGCAGGATCTAATTTTTTATACACACAAACACCCTAAGTACTTTAATGCCATTTGACACAGTAATTCTACTTCTAAAGTCTTCCCTAAGGGGGGAAAAAACAGATGGAAAAGAAAATATGTTTTGCATAGGAAAAGTCATTATAAGATTATTCNTAATCCTCAAAGCCTCAAAGAACATGNGAATCCGAAAGTATCTGAGTAGTTAAATTGTTAAACGTCACCCTGCATCTTCATGTAGGCACTGAGAAATCAAAAACAATTTAAAACATTGGACACTGCCTTGAATATGATATGTGACAAAATACATATACTTAGAAACATGTTATAAAAATACGTATTTGTGTATGTGCATGTAAAGACTTACAGAAGACATACCAGATGTTGACAGTGGTTATGTCTATGTTACAACATTATGGATAACTATATTCTTCTTTACACTTACAACTATTACCCAAATTTTCATATATGTATATACATATATATATTGCAATTTGCACACAGAATAGGATCTTTTGTTCTATTTTTAATAANCACCAAGTTTCAAAATCCAGGAGCAAAAACTGTAAAGCTTCTATTCCCTAGCAAATTAAGCCATTTAATGTTAGCTCCAGCTATAGCATGAGTTTATATTTTTATTAAAAAATTTAATGAGTATAAAAATACTTACTGCTCTCCTAGAGAGTTTTAAGAATTAATGTTTTTACTGAGCTTTGGGATCATCGGATAAAAGGTGCTACATAAATGTGATACATTATTATTAAGTGTTATTAAAGTAAACTGAAGGCAAGGCATGTAATAAAATTGTCCCTGTGGCAACAATTGAGGTCTGTGTACAGTTCNATAGTACTTAGATCACATTTAACTGTGAAAGTACCAATATTAACATGAAAACAGTCCTAGTGAGATTTGAAATCAACAATGAATATATTCTATATAACATTCAGTTTTAAATTACATTTCATACTTCATAGAAGATACTAAAATTATANACTACAAATCTGTGTATTATTTAGGTGCCAAAGCTACAATAAATAAATAAATAAAGTATATGTTCTCGAAGCCACAAAATAGAGTTTACTGGGCCACGGTCCTATTAAGGACATTTTGAAGGAAACTAGATTTTAAAATCTTGAGCCACCGTTAGCTTCCCTGGTCTAAAGTCCTGTTTTGATCAGTTCCTACTTGTTCCCATCAGTGGTGAGTAACAGGGAACATCTGTGGATCTGCTTCCNGTGCTTTTGAATCATAATAATCAAGAGATTGGCTAGTGGCATGCAAATCTGGAGAAAAGCTCAACGCCTAAATGACAGAGAGAATAAGGAAGAAGAAGCAAACCATCCTGAGGTAGAGATGTGGAGAGNTTAGATGTGAGAGGTTCAGTAACCGGTTCAGCACATCCTGAGACGTGGAGGACTTCCAAAGGGCTTTCAGAAACCCTAACTACTCTGGGACTCCATGGTGTATGCTATGAGGGTGGATGCAGACATTTGAATTCATTTTCAACTGTATTTGTTGGCCAGACATTTTTCCTTGAATATGATTATCTGTGGCCTATAAGAGGCCCCTTTGGGTTACAAAGGAGTGTAATTGACTGAAAAACAGGTAAGTTAAGTACAATCACTCTTTCTGGTTCTAGAAATACAGCTTAGTGCTAGAGTAACTTGCCTTGTGTTCATGAGGCCCTGAGTTCAACCCCTAGTACTACACACACACACACACACACACACACACACATAAATATCCTTTCCTTTTCATTACACAATTTAAAGGAAAAATACNCCCCTATTTAAAAGATAAACTCTGACATCAGTTTATAAAACCATATTTGCTGGATTGGACTAATTGCTGGAATCAATCAACACTGGGTAAATATGGTTGACCATACAGCTAAATGACCAGTTTTCACATTATGTAACTTGTCCTTTAAGATTAAAAAAAAAGTCCACAATGCATATTTCCTTCAATTTTTAAAACAGTTATCTCAACAGAAATTAACTTTTTAAAAAGTTAACAAAGCATTGTAAATTATAAATAAGTCATAAAATGATCACCAAAGCAGCAAATGAAGTGTCTTCCAATTCTGGAGTGAAGGCAGGCACTCTGAGTGTCCCTGTGTATGACTACCATCTAAACCTTTTATTGGGAAGCAGATTCCAAGATCCACACTCCCATGAAGATTTCAACTCACGTCTGATTCAGAACTCAGTTATCTGCCAAGATAATACTGTGTAGAAAACCCATATATCAGTACTGAGATACTTACAGAAAGTTTGAGGTGAAAAAGACTATATTTGATGTTTTGGGTAATTTTATATGCATAATATACAAAAAAAATAGTACTTTCCAACAGCCCTTAAATTCACATACACAATTTCATAACACACAAAATGTCTATGGAAAGTTTGGCTGACCCATTCTTAAAAAATAGCTCTGTATTTTTTCGCACTGCAAAGGCCAATGTTCATGTGAACTGTTTTATAGCACCTTTTATTATAGTAAATTATTGGCATGGTATAGAATATTAAAACTGAGTTGATGGGAGAAAGCAGTCATTTACATTAGAAAAGTTGAAACTCATTTTCCTCTGCCTCATTAACATCTTCAAACTGGTTTTGCCTATACAGGTAAAGCAAAATGGAAATCTNTGTAATTATTCTGTGGATTTGTGTACTTGACCCTTACATGTGAAAAGGAAAACAGAATTCTCACAACAGTATGNTTTTTTGGTTTTTGTTTTGTTTTGTTTTTTCATCTAAATTGTCTGGGTAATTTCCTGTATCCTCTAGTTTATATAACCTAAGTACAAACAACTGTCTCCATTATCATTGACTAAAATTTTGTGTTTTTAAAAAAATAGCACCAATGAGCCGGCTTTTTGGAGCCCAGGGCCTATGGTGGGACACTTTGTGCAGCCTTGGTACAGGGAGGAGGGTCTTGGATCTGCCTCAACTGAATGTACCAGGCTCTGCTGACTCCCCATGGGAGACCTTGCCTTGGAGGAGGTGGGAATGGGGCATGGAATGGTGTGGGGGAAGGCTGGTGGGTGGAAGGACGGAGGAGAGGGGAACCTGTAGTTGGTATGTAAAACGAATAGAAAATCTCTTAATAATAATAATAATAATAATAACAAAATAAATAAATTTTTTTAAAAAGCATCAGAATCCCAGTTTTTCTGAAAGTTTGGCTACAATTTATGTAAGTGAAAGTTGTAAAATTCAGGTCTCAAAGCATTTAGTAAGTANGCTTACAACATAATACTCTATAGTTGGAAATGGCAAGATGGCTCAGTGGAGCACTAACTGCCTAGCCTGAAAACCCAAGTTTGGTCCCCAAAACCCTCATAGTGGAAGCAGAGAACTGACTCCTAAAAATTGACTTATGATGCCCACAAGCATAGCATGGCAAATGTGTATGTGAGCATGCACAC